>PVJD01003512.1:0-161176 GCA_004026545.1 Mormoops blainvillei | reverse complement strand
TTCTTCCTACTGATCATTAGTTAATATTGGCATAACTGTGTATTGAACTAGTGCAATACAGAGAATATGACGAAGGCCATGGCCATATGGCTCACCGACCAGTGCCTGGCCCATGGTAAATAAAAAATATTTGTTGCATGAAGGAATGTTAGTGACATCTGCAGAACTTTCCCTACATGGCTTAAGGCTTTGGCTGAAGCACTTGGTGTTTTGCCTCATTCGTCCCACTTCTGCTATTACTATTTTTAAATATTATATAACCAATATGTGAAAACATGATCCCTGTAAAGATATTCAAACAACCTACATCTAGGAAAACAGTTCCCAGGGAGGCAAAGCCCAGACTTGAGGAGGGCAGAGAATAGATCTGAGAGCAAACATACAAAAACCCAGCATGGGCAGTTTAAAATAAGACAGCTAAATAGCACCGGGATGTAGGCAGAGTTCTAAATTGATCACATCATTTTTATCGGGGTGAAATCTAGGTAAAGTGGCCGTTGAGAGCACAGCCACAGAGCACAGAGGGAGGCAGCAGAAGGCAGGTGCTTTGCAGGAGAAATGCACTCCCAGACAGGAAAGGCATGTCGTAAAACAGCGGCTCAAGGGCTAAGTGTGGGTGCAGGTCGGACTCCGAGGGAACCCGGCCTGACTGGCTCTGCAGAGAGTGGGGAGACGGCAGGGCGATGGGCTGGTTATCACCAGGGAGCAAACTCAGAGAGTCAAAGATTTTAGAGACTATGAAGGGAATATAGGTCTCTCATTTCGCCTCATGTCTTCTGCAAAATGAGGAACCAAAATGCAGAGAAGTGAAGCGATGGGGCCCAGCCACCTGAAGGACAAAAGCCTATTTTTGTCATCCTTCGCTTTATAAGGTAAGGCGGAGGAGGTGTTGGAGGCTAGTTTCGCACCGATGCCTTCTCTTCAGACTGTGAGTCACCGAGCAGCCCTGCAGAGCAGTTTTGGTGAGGAATGTGGGGCTCCAGAAGCAACTGGTCCGAGATGACCTGCTCTGTAGACCGTGCTAGGCACCAGGCATGTCTTATAAAGGACTTCACCGAAGAGGACCTTTTTCTTAGAAACTTCTCCAGCCTCCAGAATCTGGATTTAGTGGCCTTCGACAAAACTTTGGAACCTTCCGTGTGTGCTAGATATAAAGATGAATAAAATGCATTCAGGAATGAGCTGTGGACTTTCGTGAGTTCTCAGCCTTTCAGGGTCTCAGAAGCGAATGCAAATGATTCTAATGCGATGTGATAAATATAATGAGATCGGCAGCACAGAAGAGGGAGTGAGTCACTGCTGGGGGAGGGGAGCTCAGGGAGGTGGACAGAGAAGGCTGCACAAGGGTGGCATCAGAGGGGGCATAGGAGGAGGACTTAAACAACAGCATTAAAACCAACCTTGCCCGAAACACCACTATTAATCCTCAGGGATTTACAGAGCAACTCTTCTCACCCCATTTGCCACCATGATGCATTGGAAACCACACCTACATAATAATTTTAAATGTAAGTGACAGAGAAAATGAATCCACTGGCCCCATCGGCCAGGGTCAGCAGGACCAGATTGACCTTCAGAGACTGGAAAGGTGATGATGATCCCCACATGTGATTTTTAATGATTTTATTGAGTTTATTGGAGTGACCTTGGTTAATAAAATTACACAGGTGTCAGGTGTACCGTTCTATAACACGTCATCTCTATATTGCTCCCCATGTGTCATTTAATACAAAAGCCATGCCATCAGTAAAACGCCTCTGAGGAAGTCCAGCAAAGTTCTGTCTTTTCCTACAACAACCCCTTTTATATGTTTTTGCAAATATCAAATAGCCGACTATTACCCACTTGTTTTTCTCACCCTTTTGGTGCCCCAACTGTGCAGGTGCCCCACGCATGTGCTGCCTGGCCCCAGGGCACCCTGGCCTCAGGAGGCAGCCCCTTTGCACTCCAGGACACCCCAGGTGAGGTTGGCCTCAATGACATCACATTCCTGGTTTTCACCGAGTGGACTTAGAGCTGATCCTTAATGTCCCTGCATAGCACACACATTATAGGTCTGTTCTTTCTCTCTTTCCATCTGTACTCTCACCTTGCAACTCAGAAAGGTTATCTGATGGCCTGGAGGTCTGGTTAACCATAAAGAAAGGCTGGTGTGAGAAACGATTTCCTTATACCGAGCTCGGCAGCTCGTAGCAAGAGAAAAACCATGTTGCAACGAAGAGTTGGTGAGCTCCAGCGAGTGAAACAGGCGTGGCTGGTTCAACGCTTGCTCGCTCTTTCATTGGACCATGTGATCCCGAGCAAGTTACTCTGCCTGCTAAGCCCAGGCTTTGTCCTCTATGGAATGTGGTCATTCAACAGAGGCCATTCTTGTGACAAACATTAGATACATGCCTACCACGTGATACAGCAGTGAACAAACTAAAAGTTCTGCCCTTACATAGAGCTTACATTCTAGTGGGAAAAGATAGAAAACAAAACTAAATAAATAGATTACACATTCTGTTAGAAAGGAAAGGGGCTAGGGGGGCATTGGCAGGGTTGCTGTTTTAGATGCAATGACCAGAAGAGCCCCAGGGAGGAGGCGACTAAGTGACCGTAATACAGCAGCAGGTGGGCCTCCACGGGGACAGCCTTCCAGACCGAGGAGACAAGCTGAGGCTGGAGCAGGACTCGTATGCTGGAGGAACAGTGAGTCTGGCTGACGAGGCGGTGACGAAGTGGGGGCTGAGTGGAGGGAAGTGAGGACAGAGGGCGTGAGAGCCGGGGACTGGAATGCCTGAAGTATAGTGCGTAGCGGAATAGGACCGCTGGGCTGCTGGGCTGAGAACTGGCTCCGGAGGATGAGGGAGGGAGCTGGGACACGGGTTAGGAAACCCCTGCAGAGAACCAGGTGAGCGAGGAAGCCTGTGAGGTCCTGAACATGGCGGTTTCACAAACCAGCTCGGAGACCTGAGTGCACACATGCATATCTGGCGGGGAAGATCTCAGCTTGGTTCTGTTTTCGGCATCTGTGTTAGCCACCCACCTACCACCGCCATCATCGTCTTCATCTTCATCTTCATCTTCTTCTCCTTTTCCTCTCTCTCTGCCTCTTGCTCTGTCTGCTCTCTGCCTTTTCTTACTCTTATGAATGATCTGCTCTTCCAGGGCATGGTTCTGGGGCTTTGTCTTGAGTCCTGGGGAGGGAGCAGTGTACCTCTGGGCTTGCTGGTTCCACGGGGCATATCAGAAGGAGGAGGCAGCAGAGACAGGGTGGCAGGAATGGAGGGTGCCCAGAGACAGGGCTCTGTGAGGAGGTTGTACTGATGCCGCAGGCAGAACAGCCCGCTGGGAGTTCAGCCAGGAAAAGGGGGCCCCTCTAGACATTGCAGGTAATTCCCGAAAGGTTGCTGAGGCAGGGAGTTTGGGGCTGACGCCACCCCTGAATAGACCTGGAGGGCAAAAGTCAAAAGGTCATTTTCAGGGAATGAAGAAGTATAGGGAAACCACTGCCAATAACCCCACAACATTCAGCACCAGAGCAAATGATTCTCAGGAGGAAACAGTGATGAGAGCCACCACCTGGCATCACAATACCTGGTAAATTGTCACAGAAGGCAGGAGGGGTATTCCCAGAAGCCATCCCAAACCCAGAGCCCCAAGATACCCAGGGCCATTCTAATTCCCAGACTATGTGACAAGAGGAAGTCAGAGCAGAGAGAGACAGGGCCTTAACTAATGGTGATTTAAAATATCTCCCTTTTGCTAATTTACGAAAACCTATGACCCAATGCGCGCATTGCTAGGACCTGTCCCGGGACCCTGGGCGGGGGTGGGGGTTGGGGGGTGTTACTGTAAGCAAGAGCTCCCAAGGCTTAAGCTTCTCATGGAAAATCCGCCTCTACCTGGAACAGAAGGACTCAACCTTCTCTGGCCCGAGGGCAGCTCCACCCTGGGAAGGGGCTTCTGCCGTGTGAAGCTGAGCGACACATTCGGCTACAAATGTGTGCAGGGTTCACACTGTGAAACGTTTTAGCCCTAATGTGTCATGCGGCTTGGAAGTTGCTCACAGCACTACTAGATAATTTATTAAATGTGTACACATTGGAATTAGTAGATAATGAGCCACTTTATACAGCCTTTACACTCTGACAGCTGAATCACTCCATTTTAAGTCAATAGGCTCCAAGCTTGACCTCAGTGCAAAAATGTACGGAGGGTTTACACTGTGTGGGCACTGTGCTTAGCTCACAGTGGAGAGCAAAGTAAACATCATGCCTGCCTTTAGGGGGCCTCCGGGGAGGGGACAAATAATCCAATAATCAGCCAAGTCTATAATTACTGGGCTGGAGAGGAAAACTTCAGGTCCTACTGAGAGTACAGGACAAGGGTCCTGACCCAGCGAGGGTAACAGGAAAGACTGAAGGGTTCGTTCTTTCAAGAACTATTTATGGGTCTCCTCTTTGCCCACGCAGTGCTAACGGCCAGGATAACGACGAGCAAAAGCTGCAGTATCCACGCCTTTCTAGAACAGTCTCCTGGAGGAGACACTGTCACAGAATCCGATTGCATCTATCTGTACGAGTAAATGACAACCCAATGACGATCCCCACGAAGGGGCAATGCAGGTGCCTATGTGGGCATGTGCGAGGAGAGTTGGCACAGTAGGACGGGCTGTCAGAAGGGGCCACGGCATACTGAGAACTAGGGGCAGAGTTAACGGGATGGATGAGAAGGAGAGAGGGCGTGTGGGAGTCTTCCAGGCAAAAGGAGCTGCAGGAGCCCAGGCTCAGGACAGGGCAGAGCTGCGGGAGAGGGAAACAGATACAAAGAGGCTGGCATGGCACGGGCAGCTCCAGGGGAGGATGGGGCTGGAATCATAGGAACAGGCTGGCATGCCCCAAGCTAGTGGGAGCTCAGAAGGTTCTGCGGAGTGGAGAGAAATCGCCCAACTGGCATTTAAACCGATCGCTCTGGCTGCAGCGAGGATATTGGTTACCAGGGCTGCTTTGGCAGGAGCTGCATTTTAATGACTTCCTCCTTTCTCACTGTCCTTTCCGGTAGCCACGGAGACTTCAGTAAATGCTTGCCAGATATGCAGTTCAAAGCACCCCAACAATGAAGGGCTGTGTGCTTGGCCGAGGGCGCCCTGCCCTCAGTCAGGAGGAGGCAGATTAGATCTCCCTCCACCTCCTGTCGGCTGGTGGTCCCGGGCAAGTCGCCCACCCTCTCTAACACCCACTTGCCACCTAGTCTATGAAATGGGGTGAGCAATGCGTACTCCACTGAGTTGAATGAGCAAAAGAAAGACTGTTGCAAATCACCTGGCATTTGGCAGAACAGAGGACACACCGGCCAGCTGGTATTAGAAGTGACTGCAATGTAGTCAAGCTAGTCAGAGGGAGATTTCTAACCAAAAGTCATACTAGTAAAAGCACGGGGAAAGTAACACATGTATTTATAGAGCTCTCTCTATATATGTACAAAAATATATGCAATATTATACATGTAAATACATTTTTATACATAGCTATCTAATGAAATCGTCCTGATACTAGTGTTGGAAAACAAGTCTATGTGACTTATGCAATTAAGATATACATATGCTTGTGTGTATATATGTGTGTGTATATACACACACACAATAAAATTTAGGATTTTTCTCAGTAAATTATACTGTACATGAATCGCCTCGTCTCTGCCTTCTCCTGCATGCAATTGTTCTCTGAAGAAACTGAACGCATTTGGTAGCCTGCCCGTCCTCCAGACTGCCCGGCCTTAGCTTCCCGAGAATGGTTTCCTTTATCTCTGTCCCTCCAAGCCTACGGGAGGACCTGGCACTCAGTAGCAGGTGCTCGTTAAATACTTGCAGAAAGGGAAAAATAAAGAATGAATAAATAAATTCAACTTAGAGGTCTGACAACTGTATTTTATGAACCCAAATCAAGACACATTGTCTTTTCTATAGAATATGAGTGCCCTAGAGAGAACATGGCATGAAATATTGGAAATCCAGACCAACCTGGAAAATTCAGGATAATCAGCATATACCTCAAAGTAACTGCATCTGTTTTAAAGGAGTTACAACAAGTAGCTATAACCAGTCCTACTAGTGACCTTGGGTTAACCTAATTTTTCAGCATGAAAAGTGTTGCAAGTCCTTTGCTCATGGTTGAAAGAACAATCTAGAAGGTTTTAAAGGATTTCGGTTCAATCATTGCCACGGGGACTCGGCATCAGCTATTCTCTTTTCTCACTCAGTGTAATTAATGAGTTGCCCTCATCAGCCATCTACTGGCACGAAAAGGGCAAGTGAAACAGCCATACGTTTTGTTTGCTAAGCGGGGCTGAGCCCAGCTCAACAGAGTGTCAATTGAAAGGAGGGAAATAAAATAGGCAGGCGAGTTGGGAGACAGGGAACAAAGGATCCAGTATGACAATGAACAGGAGAGCTAAACAAGCATTCAGGCCACCCCCCGGAAGGTAAAAAAGCCTCAAGAGTCTAGAAAAGAGGTAAACCAGAGGGGAAGGCCTGAAAAGAGCTCAAAGGACCAATTTTAAATCAATGAAGACATTGAAGACTTTAAAGGAATATTTTTAAAAGCCCTTTGTAATCAACTCTTCCCTCACCCTTAGCTCCTGGCAACTGCTCTTCTGTTTCCTGTTTCTCTGGTTTTGTCTGCTTTAAAGGAATTTAATTTAATAACAAAACGTAAAACAGGGAGGAGGAAGGAACTGAGATTTTTTTTTTGTAACACCCACTCACTTCCTATACACTTGAACAGTATCACTTAATGAACTTGTATTTGTGAAGGATCTATTATTTGCCAAATCTTTTACCAACATCCTCTTTCCTGTTTGCAACTTGTCCACAAAGGAAGTTGTACCCATTTCCCAGATGGGTAAGAACAAGTGTCAAGCTGGTAAGAGGCAGAGCAGAGATTCAAAATCCAAGTTGACAATAAAACATCACCATGGCTTACCTCTGAGTGTTAGATTGTTGCGGATTTGTGCTTTCTTCTCCTTCTTTTTTAAACTATTTTTTAAAGATTTTGTGTATTTCCTTTTAGAGAGAGGGGAAGGGAGGGTGAAAGCGAGGGAAAGAAACATCAATTGGTTGCCTCTTGCACGCTGGCCCACAACCCAGGCATGTGCCTTGACTAGGAATCGAACCAGTGACCTTTTGGTTTGTAGGTCCTCACTCAATCCACTGAGCCACACCAGCCAGGGCTGTGGTTTTTTCTTTATACATCATTTGTACCATCAAAGTTTTCAACAATGAGCTTATATAACTTTTATGAAAAAATTATTTCTATAAATAAATGTGTAAATACATACTGCCTACAGACACACGTACAGACAATGTCTGATTCCAAAGCTCTTTGCTGAGCAAAGGGGAGAAAGATAGAAAAGAAAATAGCTTAGAAGGGAATGAAAGAAAGGGTCCTCTTAGCAACCGGTCCCCATTCAGAAGTGAGAAACCAGATCTTACCACAGTCTAACTTCTCTGCCTTCAAAAAGTTCTCCAGTGCAAACTGTCTTCCAAAGTGCTGAACATGTGCTCTGAAGGCCCAGAGAAACCCACTGAGATCACTCCAGACCCAACAGGCAATCCCTAAGTATCTTCCTGCCTCATCCCCACCCCAGAACACCAGGTAGGAAAAGCCAGCTATTGTGGGCAGGTGAGCACACAACTGCCTTTCACCACTTCTGAGAGGCAGAAGCAGGAAGAACAAGGCCAAGGCTAAGGAACACACAGCACTTTGCGTTGGGAGGGAGGGGCTCATATTTAAATATGACCGCGTTGAGGGAATACGATGCATCACGGGGCTGTAAAGTGGCTCATGGCAGCATCCTCTGGCCTTTAGGTGGAATCCATTTATTGTTTGTTCCAAAAAAATATTTGAGGGATCTTACAAAAATGTAATACAAGAATTTCCAAAAATAGATTAGGTACTAGCACTGGGCACCCAAATGGAAAAACTGTGAACCATGACCCCCTACCTCCCACAATATTAAAAAGAAAGTTAACTTACGAGAGATCACAGATCTAAATGTAAAAGTGAAAACTATAAAGCTTCTGGAAGGAAAACAGGGGGAATCTTCACAACTTAGGGTAAGCAAAATTTTCTTAGACTACAAAAAGTAATAACCATTTAAAAATTGATAAAGTAGATTGTACCAAAATGTAAGACATTTGCTCATAAAAAGACAGTATTAATGAAATACAGAAGGACCCCACAGACTGATATACAATATTTATAAAACCTATATCTGACAAAAAAATTAGTATCTAGATTATGTAAAGAACTCCCATACCTCAAAAAGATTTTTTTTTAACTCAATTTGGATTTACTTGAATAGACACTTCAAAAAGGAAGATACAGAAATGGCCCCCGAGCAGTTTAAAAGATGCTCGATATCATTATTCATCAGGAAAAGGCACATTAAAGCAACAGTGAGATACTGCTACCCACATGAGTGACTAAAATTTTTTAAAAACTGACAACACTAAATGTTGGGAGAACACAGAGCAACCTAAACTCGCATACATTGTTGATGATACAATCACTTCAGGAAAAAGTCTCACAGTATCTTGTAAAACTAAATGTGCACCTACCCTCTGACTCAGAAATTTCAGCCCTGGGTATGTAGCCAAGAGCCGGGAAAGCGTTTCTGCAAAGAGACTTACACAAAGTGCCCAGAGCAGCTTTAATTGCTAAGTAAAGTGAGGTATATCCACACAATGGCCTACACACCAGCAACATGAAGAACGCCGTCTGAGACGCTTAATAGTGTGGATGAGTCTTTAAAACACTGTGAGTGCAAGGCTTATGTAAGAGTCCATGCTGTGTGCTTCCATTTATATGAAGGTCTGAAACAGGCAAGCCCAATGGTGTGAATGAAAAACCAGAATAGTGTTGCCTTTGAGGTTGTGGGGATGAAAGAATCATGCAAAACTTGCAGGACTGATGGGAATATTCGGTGTCCCAATAAGGACTTGAGTTACACAAATGTAGTCATTTGTCAAAAACCATTGGATGCCATACCTGAGGTGCGTGCACTTTGTTGAATACAAATTTTACCTCACACATAAAAAAACTAAAACCAAATATTAAGCTTTAGTTAATGATCTGCATGCTAAAATGTATAGGGGTAAAGGGTATAGATGTTTGCAATTTACTTTGAAATACATCAGAAAATAATTTAAAAGAATGGCCTTGGCCAGGTGGCTCCGTTGCTTAGAGTGTTGTCCTGTACACCACAAGGTTGCAGGTTCGATCCCCAGTTAGGACACATATCTAGGCTGTGTATTAGATCCCTGGTCATGGTGCAGACAAGAGGCAACTGATTGATGTTTCTCTCACATAGAAGTCTCTCTCTCTCACCCTTCTTCTCTCTCTAAAATCAATAAACATATCCCTTGGTGAGGATTAAAAAAAATTTTTTTATAAAGAGGGAGGGATACATGGGTAGATGTGGCATAAAGCAAGTACAGGAAAGGCTAATAACAGAATCCAGGTGGTGGGTATATGGATGTTAACTATAAAATTATTTCATCTTTCTTGGATATATTTAAAATTTTTTATAGTGAAATGTTGAAAAAATAATTGTATTCAAAGATAGGTAGACCCTTAAATGTCTCTAAGAAATATTCTATCACTTGTCTAAAGGATCTACTGCAGTGTATCTTGCTAAATCGATTTCTCTCTGAACAAGCACCATATGCTATGCACCATCCAGAATGATGATAATAGCTTTCTTACACCATATTTCATCTATTCTAAGATGCATATTTTTTTACACATTTTGACATTCTGAAATCAGAATGGGCCTTACAATCAATGGCATGTCATAATTGGTGGAATTGTTTTTTCTCAATGGGGCATAAAATAATAGTATTTCTTAAAACCAATAGCATGTTAGATTTAATAAAACACAATAGCTAGTGCTTCATGGTTCAAAATATTTTCATCTTGTTTGAGCCTCACAACATCACCTTTTGGTGAGATGGGTGGCTATTCCTACTCCAAATAGAGAAATTGAGATTCAGAAAGTTTAAATGACCTCCCTCTCAGTGACACTAGGACAAAACCATTAACTTTAATCTGAGCTCTCTACATTTGAAATCCCCTTTTTTCTCCCAATGTCACATAAAATATTTAGGGAATGATATCTCCATGGAGACAGGGACTTTGTTTTATTCACTACTACAGTACCAGACTATAGAACATTGCTTGGCACATAGCAAGTATTTAATAAATATTTACTGAATGAATGAATGTTACAGAAGAGAATAAAAGGTCAGAAGGGAAAGGCTTGTGGGATGTAGTGGGCTAGAGAGTTTACACAGAGGGTGACTATTGTGCCATCTCTTCTCTGCTTTGATGAACTCCTCCTTAATCACTCAAATAGCAGAATGCCTTCCTCGGGTTCGCTCCCCAATGACTTGAGAGGCAATTTAGTATAATGCAAAGTGTACTGATGTTTGCATGAGAAGACATGGATTTAAGTCCCTTCTCATTGTAACCACCTATTAGCCTAAAAGTTTGGGAGAAATTACTTAACTTCCTTGGGCTTCAGTTTTCTTACCTTCAAAATTGGGAATAATGAAACCTACCAGATGGCATCACTGTGAGGTTTACATGAGACCACATACGTAAATGCACCTTACACATAATAGGTGCTCAATAATATTAATCCCTACCTCATACTCCACTTCAGCTTGGCTTTGTTACTCGTGATTTTGGCTGTCAGTTCATAAGTTCAGCGAAGAAAGAATTCAGAACCACAAACACTAGCACAAAAGGAAATTTGTTTAGCATGCAAAGTGAAAGTACACTCAAAGAGAAGATTCGAGTGGCTGCTCAGAGAGCTGCCTTGGCCTTTTAGGAAAGAAAGTCACAGAGGCAGAAGACGCGAGCCAGCTGGGCTCCATGGACTCAGGAAACAAGTTAGAGAGGCAAAAGGAGGGCCCTTGGAGGCAGCTTCAGAGGCTGAGCCTGGGACGAGCTGCCACTGCCCGCTGCTCCCCTGGTTGCAAGTCTTGTGGGGTCCCTTAAAGTTCAGTAGAAAGAAGGCAAAGATACACCCCTGAAGAAAGAAGCTGCGGGCATGTTCTAGAGAAAGAGTGCACACTGTGTCCTTTATCTTAAAGGTTTTTATTTGTTTTCTAAAGCCAGGAATTTTAGGGAAGTTGTCAGGGGAGGATCTCAATAGAATATTCTTCAGCCTTCCAGGTGTATCCTTTAATATACGGGTTCATCAAAATGAGTGGACAGGATCAGGGTCATGGTCTCTACTGATTGGTCGCCACTAGGGCAGGGCTCACTGGTCATTGCATCTGGTCCTGAGGCAACCATGGTGTTGTTCTGTCTGGTTTTTGCTGTTTTTCTGGGTCTGGAGCTGAAACACAGTTGAGGTCTAGATGTTGTCTCTAGATTGACTGAAACTCTGTCTCTGGGGTCAGCAGACCCTTGCCCCCAAGATTTGTCCCTAAACCACTTTATCCCTAAGATTATCTGATGCTGTTCAGAACCTCGTTGTCCAGAGGGCTTAATGGTTAAGGGAGTGGACGTGCACGGGAGAGGGAGGCAGGGGAGTCAGGGTGCTGGATGAGGCCAGTCTGAGTCAGCCATCTGTCTCAATTTCCCCACCCCACTTGCCAAGGAATTTTCCTGGCTTCTTACTAGCCGGCCTCCATTTTAACATCGCAATCCACATTTTCCCCCCCGATAAGATCGTGGGTTTCTAAAAGAACGCCATTCGGTTCATATCCACCTCTACAGAGCCCAGGAGAGTGCCAGACACATGCCAAAGGCCCTTAGATATCCTCAGAGTCTTTCACTCACTTTCTTAGTTCACAAATACTTATTGCACACCTGTTATGTGCCAGACCCTCTTGTAGTCATTGAGGATACAACAATGAATAATGCTAACAAAAATCCCTGTGTCCCAGGGAGGCAGATGGGCAACACATGAATAAATAATGTATGGTAATAAGCACTAAGGAGTAAAATAAAACAGGGAATGGGGTAGGAAGTGGGGGGAGAGGCCTTTCTTTACCACTCAGCTTGTCACTCACATGGTGATGTTTGAGCAGTCTTCAAGGAAATGAGGAGAAAGCCACACAGCTATCTGGGTTAAACTTGAAAAGTATTATAAATATTTGTAGGAAAAATAAACGGGAAAAAAGTAGACAAAACATTGCAGTATGTGGGAACATTGGACCAAAAACCTATACAGACTGCAGTAGAAGGCTTGTTTGGGCAACATTAACTGGATCAGTCTGGCTGGGGTAACAGGACCTAGAATGTCAGGAAAAGAATCTGTATTTCATAGTATGGACAATGGTGAACCACTGAAGGCTTTTGAGCAAGAGGCCACAAGGTCAAAATAGCCCTACAGAAAGCTTAATCTCATAGAGCAAACCACGCAGGAAGTATTATAAGGGAAGGATAGCAGTTCCATCTCCGACACCTTGAGTTTGACAGCACAGTAGGTTTTCACAGAGACCATGCTCAGTGAAAAGCTGGAAACATAGGCCTGGAGGGAAGAGATAGGTGAGGGCTTGAGATTTGGCGGGTATAACCCATCTAAATCCCAATAACTGACTGTAATCATCTTCTAAGAATCGCAGACTCTGTGAACAGTAAACAAATCTTGTTAGAATTTTACTTCTGGCCGGCAAACTGGTAGAAAATTCCTCTTTGGAATTTTCCAAGCTACGGCCAAGGCTAGACAACCAGAGTCAGCAGTAATGAGAATTATATGCAGGACCTGACAGGGAGACATGCCAGCAAAGTAAGTAGGAAAGAAACCCGGAAAGGTGGGACGCAATGTGCCTTGAGAAGCTCAGACTCTCGAGAAATCTGGGAGAACGTATATCATGCCAGATGCTTCAGCCTGACGGGCGGGCTTTTGTTTAAACGTGTGCTGTGTGAAATGATTTAGACACCCTTCGAAAAGCTGCATGCCAATGATTCATCCTGTCTGAGAAAACACGCAGCCCCTCACATTTGACTTTTCAATCTTACATGGATTGGAAATAACAAAAGTCATCTCTTTGCCATTTGGAATGATTTCTCACTCACCCACCAATGAACAGGAAGGGGGGCTGTGAAAATTGAGCAGTGGGGTTTGTAAACGACAGCAAGAAAAGCTGCAAGGAGCAACGGCAGCTGTACAAAAGATTTTTTTTTTTACGATTTTATTTATTTATTTTTAGAGAGAGGGTGAGGGAGACAGGGAGGGAGAGAAACACTGATGTGTAAGAGAAACATCGAGCGGTTACCTCTCCCATGCCCCTAACCGGGGACCCGGTCCACAACCCAGGCATGTGCCCTGAGTAGGAATTGAACCCGCAACCTTTTTGTCACAGGCTGGCGCTCAATCCACTGAGTCACACCAGCCAGGGCTGAAAGATTCTTGAGTTCTGCTGATGTGCGATAGCTATGTGACAGTGGACATATACCACTGAGAAAAAAGAAAAGAAAATATTGTTGAAATAAAAATGGTTCTCACTGACAAAAGCAAAGTGCTGCCTTTTTCCTGGAATCATGACCAAGAGTATTGTGTGCCTATAATTAGCCATTGGCTCGTGGGAAGGAAAGAGACTAAAAGGAGGCAAGAGAGAGGGCCTCCTTTCCTTGAAATGTATTATCTTAGCCCATGGATCTTTACATATGTTGCTTACACAACCCCCAAAAGAGTTTTTTAAAACTCTAACTCCTCACTTATTTTATGTTGTCATCTAAAAGTTTTCATTGTAAGATAAGATGATGATGGGTTGTAACTGGGATAAATATTTCAGGACACTATTTGGTAAAATAGATTTTAACTTCCCAGTGAATAAAACACCTAAATATTAAAGAAACCATGTAAAAGTTGTATAAACCAGTTTTATCCAACATTTTATTTGGATAAAAACGTATTATTTTTCTTACGAGACATTTCAGTTCACTTTAAGAGAATCAGCATCACTCACTCACAATATTCAGCTGTTCCAAATCCAGAATAATCGGTCCACAAAGGCTAATTATTCCACTTCTGATGCCAAACTTCACCGGCAGCAGAAATATGTATAAGACAAGCAAAGAAGGGAAGCCCCATGCACATAGGGAAACTTGATTAATAATAAATACAGAAGTCTCTGATAAGAGAAGTGGAAAGTTAACAATTTTAGCCTTAGTTGATAGGCCTAAGTGATTAATGCATGTGGAAAGCTGTTATTCCAGGAACTAGACCGTGTGACCTACGTGACTCCAGGAGACCGACAAGCAATGCAACCGTGTGCCCCAGGGATTCTGCAAGTGATGGAGCTGGTATCCGAGCCATTGTGTTCCCAGGAAGGAACTGATGCAGATAAAGAACTGTTGATCAACAGATAAGGAAGTGCTAGGAGAATCATGGGAAACTCTTACCTAATTAACCTTTCTCCAAACCCCTTACCTACCCTTTCTTTTCCTTATAAAAAGGTCAGCTTGAAATGAGATATTAAGACGATTTTTGACTGTACATAACCCACCATCTTCTCAGATTGCCAGCATCTCAATAAAGTGCCCATAAAGATTCATTACTTGTCTCTACTTGTTGGTTCTGGTAGTGACAGGTAGCACAAATGCCAACCTTTCTGGTTTCATCTTCACCAAGTCAATATTTCTTTCATATTTTTTTATTTCCATAAGCATTTATTTTTTTAAAAGAATGTTTTCTTACTCATCCTAAAGAGCACTGTCACACCTAACAAAAGTATCTAGTCCACATCAAAAGTTCTCATAAATCCCCCAAATTCCTGTTATAGCTGGTTTATCCAACCTAGGATCTAATCCTGGGTGATATCGAATTTGTTGTTATATCCCTTAAGTCTTTTTAATCTAGAACATACATTCTTAAGAAGGGTGATACTGTCTCCAAGGGAGTAAAAATTGGCTCCTGGGGAATGAAAAAATTTTTTACTCTTTGTGTATTGTACAAAGCACAGATATCCATGTAGTACACAAATGTATCCACAGTGTGGATTAAAGAGGGACTCTCGTAATAAATCTAACCAAAAATAGCCTCACACGGTGGCCATAGATTCCTAAATGGGCTGTTCGAGGTGTGTAGTCCTGCCTCAGGCCTTTACCTTTCTGAGATAAAGATTTATCTTTGCCTTAAGCAAGCCCTGTCCATTGTTCTTGTACATCTAAGTTAACATACATTTAAAATGCCTCTTTTTCAGACCCCTTGGTCTGAAGCCACCCTCAAGAGAGCCCATGATCTTGTTAACCATCCTGTAATCCAATCCCCACCTTGCTTTCTCCCACCTTCATATATTCTTCTTTGCATTCCCTCCTTAATTTCAAATGCATAAAATAAATTGCAAAGCTGTCATTCTCCAGAGCATTTGATATCTTGTTTCTTGGTAATGTTGTCGGTTTGATTCAAAGAAACTCCTACGAAAACTCTCTGCAGGTTGGATATTTCTTTTATTGACAATGGTAAAACTCTGATATTAAATTTTCATAGTGGGTGCCATAACCAGTGTGGTTCCATCCTGCAAAGTGAAAGGTCACTAGTTCAATTCCCAGTCAGGGCATGTGCCTGGGTTGTGGATTCAGCCCCCAGTTGGGGTGTGTACAAGAGGCAACTGATCTATGTTTCTCACATCGATGTTTCTCTCCCTCTCTTTCTCCATCCCATGCCCTTCCCCTCTCTCTAAAAATAAATAAACCTTTAAGAAATATTTTCATGGTGGGGAAACAATTAGGAAAAAAAATGCCTAAAAATGCTCCTGAGATAGATGGGATAGGCAATAATGAAAAAAAAAAAAGTTGAGAAATACTGATCTAGAACAATACCTTTCTTGACACTGATGGCTTGATTGATGAAGTCCCCAAACCAATATTTCAGTGTATTCCCTTATTTGGTTCAAAGGGGAGGTTTTCATAACCTAAGGCAATACCCTATTGTACAATTTGGGTTGAGCGAGACTTTGGAAAATGCTGCCCAAATACCTCCTTCAAGAAAGAGCTGGCTGCCCGGGGGGAGGAATGTGGCTAGCTGAGATTCCTCAGGGTCTTCCTTAGCTTTCCAGCAAAGGTTACATTCATTTCAAGACAACTCCAGCCAATGACTGAGTAAGGTTGGAGTACAAAGGCCTGGCTATTTCCACCCAACACGGAGCTCCAAGAGCAGTCTGGGCTCTGGAGCTCCCCCACTGATCACTGTGGGGTATTACCTACTTGGCAGGCTGCTGCAAGGATCCCATTACAACAGCATACAAAGTACACAGTGTAAGCACACAGTCAGTGCTTAATAAGCGGCAGCTATTACTTCAAGGATGGTCTTATGGCTTGCAGAAGAACGAAAGCATGCCGAGATCTTAGATCTGCTGAATCCTTGGAGGATCACACAAGCCAAATACTGCTTAAGGCAGGGTAAGAACTCACGGAACCATCAGCTTATGCCCCTTAAAACCAGGGTTCTCCCTGTCCTTGAGTTGCAAAGAGTAGGAGGGACCAATCAAATCACTTAATTTCTTATTGATGAATGCTATCACTAGCTGTAGGCAAAGGCAGCAGCCAATATGACACTGTGTTCCCTGTCGCTATTGCAGTTCAGTTCTTCCTGAAGGCAGGTGCCTCCTTCATGCCTCAAGAGCTGGAATCAACCTGAGAATCATGGAGGCAAATGACATCGTGGAGGCTGGAGAAAGGTCACTCTTGCCCTGTCATAACTTGATTCTCCCCACCTCCTGCTCTCTTGCACCAGTGTATAACTTAAGGACCACAAATACACTTCCTGGTCAGAAGGCACTAGGTCCTAAATTAGTCAAGACTCTGTGGTTGCAAGAAAGAGAAACCCAAGTCAAACCAGCTAGAAACAAGCAAACGAGTGAACAGGTAATTAAAGAAACATGAAAAATGAAGGAAGGGTGCAAGAAAGAAGTAAGGTTAGTGTTTATTGGTTTATTGTTTATCTGGTTCATGCAATGGAACGTCCAGGTGAGCAGACCCCAGGGACTGCAGGGACTTGGCCTTGCAGTCAGAGCTATCATCTGGGTACCTATCTATTTACCCACCTATCTACCCCTCTCACTAGCTCTCTGCTCTGTTTATAGTCTATCCAGCCGCAGGTGGGCAGGTTCAACTGTGCTGTGGAGAGGAAGTAGAGCATAGTTCAGAGAATTCCTGGTGCTGTTATCTCAGTCCAGTGACATCAGTGTCCTTCTCCAAAAGCCTGATACAAAGTCCCAAGGGGGAGACCCCAATGATCTCAGCTTGAGGCACAAACACATACCTAGCTAATCGCTGTGGCCAAGTAGATGGAGAATTAGACTGACCAAGTCTGGATCTTATGTTCACTTCCGTAGACTGAGAGCTGGTTTGGCAGCCCATTAAAGCTACAAGGAAAAAGGGGTGGATCATTATTCCCAATGAAGTCATGTGTTGGACCAGAGGAAGGTGGTAAAGGAGATGCTGAACCGACACAGTGGACAGGCGTTCATTACAGGTCCTTTGTGTCTCAAGCTTTTGTTTTGCCTTCCAACTAATGTCTCTGAAAACAGAGAAGACTTTTACAGTTGCAAAGGAAAAACTCTGTTGACAGAAGGAATAAAAAGTGTGTGGAAGAGAATTGCTGAGTGAATAAGGCTATCATTAAAACTCTTTTGGAGAATGTGTCACCTTTGTGACTTCAGATACTTAATCTTTGCGAGTATGACACTCATACCTACCACCAACCTTGAATCCCAGACTCTCACTCTCAGGGGATAAGAGTGGCCCCCACCTGACAGGGCTTCTGTGGGAATTAGGTGAGCTAATGCAAGTAAGACACATAGTACAGAGCCTGATGCACAGAAAGCTATTTCTAGCAATAAAAATATCATTTGGGTATATTGAGGGCTCTTGGCTGCAAATGCCTGCAACACTCTGCTTAGAGTTCTTTTTCTAAACCAGGGAGACCCGTTCGGAGTTCATGCCCCTCCAAAATCAACTTTCGACTGATATAAATTCTCTAGCTACCCCTGTCCCTCAGTGGGACAACTCTGAGTTCCCCACATGACTGCATTCCAGCTGACGCATTTGAGAACGTGCCCTTTTTTGGGCTTTCCTGCCTTCCCGGTTTTACTACTCTCACTCCCCTACCAGGTTTCCTGGAATCATCGCCTCAACAAACAACTTGCACTGGAATCCTTGTCTCAGGATCTGCCTCTGGGGGACCTCAAGCAAGACAATAAATTCACAAACAAATCTGCGAGAGAAAGCACCAGGGTGTTCGCCCTCATTGTTCTATGGGGGCGGGGCGGGGGGGTGTTGTAAGTGATTGTACTTGCTATGATCTGCATTTGAAACATTATTCACAAATATGAACATGGACAGCCACTCACTGACTATGGAAACGGTCTCAAATCTTAAATCTAATTTTCAGTCTCTGCAGGATCTGCCCAACCTTTTGTTCTACCTATTGTAACTTAACGCACCTAATCAACAAGTCTTCTTACCTTCGCACCCACTAAGTCCCTTCCTAGCCCGTGCCTTTACTCATATTTACCCAGCACTTTCTATTAATCTTACCTCTTCCACAAGGCCTCCCTGATTCGCTCCAGCCCACGATGCCACTGTATGCCCATATCTTCTGTATATCATTTAATTAACATTCTCAGTTCTTCCCAGACCTACATCATCTTAAGGAGATACATGTAACATACTCCTTTGGCATGGGTCTCCCAACTTCCTAGAACATTTGGATCAACAGTAGAAGTACTTTTAACCCCAAAATGGTGTTAGACCAATTCAAGATAAAAATACCCCCGCACCCCAAATTACTGACGATATCTGAGCTGCATCTGCTGTCTGTCTTTAACAAAGGGTCTTTTTAACAGGACGACAGCAAGGGGGGAAGAAAAGAGGAGAAACAGAAGCTGGCTCTGATGCCCTCATTCCACCGTCCATAAATGATCTTTTCATGAGACAGAGCTGATAAGGAGAGAAGGAAAGACAAAAAGCATTCTTGACTTAGGAATGGGAGGGCCGCTCCCCCTCCGAGTCTCATTCAGTTACTCAGAATGGCTTTCTTAAGGCTGTGCCTCGTGTGAGTTATGAGTCTCTCTTTCTCTCCCTCCCCCCGCTGCCCCCCACCCCCAACCAAGCTTCATACTAAAGACAAGACGCAGCTGCCAGGGGCTCCAGAGATTTCCCAGCCGTCTACCATGGTGAAATAAAACACCATGTTATGCTGGAAAACTCGCCGGTCTTTTCTTCACACGGGCCGGGCTATCTCATGGCCAGGATAAAGGATCCCAGGCCTGAACACTTACGGTTTCTCCTGAGATGTGTGGCATAATCTCCTGGATGGTACTCCACCTCTTTGGGTTCCAGCTGCCCAGCATGCTATTGACAGTGACCTTCTAAAGCGACTTTATGCGCCCGTATGACACAAGTACACTCTACCTTCCCGAAGTACCGTCCCAGCGGAGGGAACTCGCTTACCACTACAGCAATTATTTTACTCCCACGGAGAGGTCCTGTGGCCCTGATGCCACAGATGATTTGGGACTATGACATGTTTGCAATCTTCCCTAGTTGCATCTTTTGCGTCATTACTACCAGAAGAACTGCATTATATGAAAGGGCTGAGGTTTGTACATAATGATTGGTTGAACTCCTTGTGATGGTGCAATCTCAGCTTTATCCGCCCCAGAGGAAAATGGAGTCAGAGAAAATGGGTCTGTAGCCTCTCGTGGAGACTTGGTGTATACTAGTGAAGGGAAGGGAAGGGATCGAATTGGAGAGGACCTCTAGTTAAGCAGTTTAAGCTTCATTAGAGACTGAGGCTGAAAGTAAACTTGCCGCCTCATCCTCGTACCCTAATTTCAGTCTGTAAATAACAGGGTAGGCTTCAACTCCCAGCAAAGGCTTAGGGGAGGCCACAATGGAGGAGAAGGAAGAATGTGAGAAATGACCGAGTTCTTGCTGATGACAGTGGCCTCCAAGTGTCAACAGACAGCCCTCTCTACACATTCCTTTCTCCCACTCCCACTTTACCCTATTCATTAGCCAACAAACAGAATAAGACCCCCTTCCTGCTGCATGTACCTTGTGTTCAGAAATCTTTGCTAGACTAAACTCATTGGATGCCCACAATGGAATTCCTTTCTGACCTCCCTGTGGATGTAGCTGGAAGGTTAGGTGGGTGAGGATCCAACAGTGATGTGGATGTTAATGGATACGTACGATTGGATAATCAGGTCACGTTGAGAGCACATGCACAACACCTGAAAGGACTTTCACTTAACAACTGAGGGGGAAAAGTGGAGTTGTAATTATTTTTCTATCTTTTTTTGTAATAGATGTTCAATATATACATATTGACAGTTGGGTTGAATTTTTAAACTGAAAACATCCGTGCCCATTTTGAAGAACATAACCTGAAAAAAATGATCAAATGCAGTAAGCATAAAAACTATACCTTGTACCACTTCTCTGCTTTTCAGTTGTGAGGTTAAAATGCTTTCCAAGAGTAACTCACCAATTTTTACAAGTTGGTGTAGCCCCTGAAGGGAGGGCAGTGACAATCACCCCCATTGTTCCGTTGTACAGACATGATGGAAGCGCGGGGCATGGCTTGGCAGGAGCCCATGTGTCAGAGTCAGAATAGGGTGACATGAACCTGGGACCAGGGGACAAAAATGCAGCCAGAATCCATCTTGTGGCTCCTTTTCTATCTCCTTGCCCTTCTGACAATACGGCAACTTGGGACGCCCTGGCATTGCCCTCAGGTATGATAGGGGAAACTGTCCCCTGCCCATCAGAGGGGCCCAGGAGGGAGACAAATCCCTGGACTCAGTAGGGCAGGGTCTCTGTCTAGTTCCCCACTTGTGTGCTCACCTCCACCCCGCATGCCCAGTGCCTACCTTACTGAGCACTCGCCTTGGCCCTGGTCAACTCTGGTCAAATGAAAAAATGAATGAATGAATGAATGAATGCCTTGTGATGCCCATTTTGGTTTTGGAACCATTAAATCAATATTTCTTAAAATGGCACAGTCAGCACTTTAGAAGGGGAAGAAAAGCTGCCTAGTGTCACTTATCTGCAATTGTTCCTGTAAGAACAGCAATAAGAATCTTTCCAGATTGACCAGACCATATACATTTGTTTCCAGTGATGCCTTTTTCTAATAAAACTAATATCTAAGTAAATAAATAAACAAACACAAATACCGTACACGAGGAAGGGTCTTCAATATGTTAGGAAGTGAGAAAGTTATAAAACAGTATGTCTACTGGGCTGCATGCTTTTAAATGCATTGATTGCCTCGTTTGATCCTTACAACAACCTACTGAAGTGGGTGTTCTTTGTTGTTCCTTTTGATAGATGAGGACACCGAGGCTGAGAAGAGTTAAGCAACTTGCCTGGAATCACCCAGCTTGGAGGATTTAAAACCAGTCTGTCTGAATCCAGAGCCTGGACGTGTTGTCTCTCTCTGATTCGTGCCCCTACTCTGGCTCCTTGACTTCTCTCTTCCTCCTCTTCTCTTTTCTCTCAGTTTCTGTATCTCTCTGTCTCTTTCTTCTTTCCCCCATCACTCGCTTTCTACCACATGTTTATCTATGAATAGCTTTCTTCACATTCTCCAAGGGTCCATGATTTAGAAAAGTTTCATTGCCGCCCCAAATTCAAAGGCCAGGCAGGGTGTCTGATATCCCAGCCACCGGGCCACTGCCTAAGATCATTGTGCATGACACAGGCTCAAAGACTCTGCCTGGGCCAGGGCTGTCCGTGAGCTTGGTCACTTGGATTTGAAAACCGCAATTATTCACTTTAGAATCAGTGTTTAGAAATGGTTGCCCCTTAGGTTTTGTTGACTAGTTTGCATAAACATGTGCTATCAGTATAAATAATTTACAGCAGAGAGTTGCTTGGGTTCCTCTGCAGAAACCCTCTTTGTGCTCCAGAAGTGGTAACGATCAGGCTCTCCAAGGAGCAGCTGCCCTTCTTCCTTCGGTTCAACGCAGAGACACATGCCCCTAATAGCTAATATTTCGTGTAAGGACTCTGCACAAAACACATACTAAGTGGTTTACGGACATTATCTTATTTAACCAAGGCTTATGGGGGTGAAACAATGGTCCAATTGTCACTCACTAGGATGCCGCAGAACCAGCTCTCCAATATGGGTGGGCCTCGTGCCGGGACGAAAGCTCTCAACCCCTCTGCTTGCAGTGACCAGCACTTGGCCATTCCTGCAAAGGACAAAGATGAAAACTGCTCAGCCAGGAACTCGCAATCCAGTAGCAAGGGGTTTTTAGATATAATAAAAAAGGACAGAATGCAATCCCATACTACCCTCTCAATCCAACAGATAAGGAGAAGCAATGATTTCTTAAAAAGAGCAAACCTTTAATTTGTGTGTGATGTTTTTCTAAAGAGCTTGGAGAAAGCGGAAACCACAGTGCATACTCTGAGATGGGCAGCCTTCCAAACATCACAACTACTTCTGTGAAAAAGCAGAGCTAAGGTTGAGGGGGGGAAAGTCCAGGAAGTCAGCGGCCGGGTGGGTTTAAAACTTGTTTTGTGCATCTGGAGATAAAGAAGTCAGAGGGCCAGGCAAAGACTGATGACCTGAACTGCAGTCGCCCCCGACACTGGAGGAGCAGCTGCTACCATCGGAATAGCAGAGATGCTGAGAAGTCAAGAATTAACAGCTATCACCAGAGGGCCCTTGGAGGCCGAGACATTCCCTTGGTTTATTTAGTTTTGCTCTAAATCATTGACTTAATAAACTGTTGTTCTTAGGACAGTTCATTCTCTATTAATTTATGATGATTATAGAGTTGAGAGAGAAAACACAAAGTCTGTATACAAAAGAAAAAATCTCCAAAATTGTTTTCTCTAGATATCTGACTGTGTGGGAAATCAATGTCAAGACACGCTTTTGAAGGGTTGTTCTAACTCCAACCATTTTTAATGGACTCCGAACTCTAGTCACATTGGCAATGGGGAGGTCTCCTCCACCAAAATTCTACTTTTCATAAATGTCTATCCATTCCGACTTTAAAACATATTCAATGGTTTTGGAAGAATGTAGAGCTAGGGAGTTCAGTAGCTTGGTGGGAGAGCCCTAAGAACTTGACCCTCTTCAACATATGTTCATCAAAGACATGGTTTTTTCGATATGAGGGTATTTATTCTGCTAAGTCAGCTCTGCCCGCAATCATGCCTCTTAGTTGGGCTGCTGTGTGAAACGGGGAAAAGCCATGGTGCTTTCTCAGAAAAACAAGTTAGCTCGGACTACACTTGCCCTTTAAGGGTTATTTGATTGCCTTTATCTTTCTCCAAAAAAAATCTTGCTAGAACTTGCAAAGTTCTCACAGAAATTGGTACAGAGCAGTCAGGCAATGGCAAGTGGGAGACGGGGAGAAATAGCGAGTTGTGACTTTGAAAAGTATTAACATACATTCCAGCGCATTCCAAACACATAAAGAACAAGCGGCGCAGGGAAAGGCATTCCATGGGATCTGAGTGAAAGGAATCTTTCATGTCACCCTTCCACGTAGAGGAAGAGAGCAGAAATTGTAGGCCCAAGTGAAGCGTCTGTGGAAGAGCCGTGAGAGAGGGGGGCAAACATACACCAAATAGATGCTTCTCCAAAGGACATTCCTTGCAATTTGAGCATTTTTGAGCTTGCAATGGAATTTTAAAGCCATCCAGAAACAACAGATGTTTGAACCCAAATCATCCAACTTCTGATGCCAAAATTAGGGCTCTGAAGAGAACGTTAGAGTTGTAACATATGAAGAACAACTTCAGTAACTCTTCTCCGGGCAAACAGTTGCGGGAGATTTATTCTGTGGCTGGCTGACCTATCCTTTTATCTGCGCCCATTTATATTCGGAGCGATAAAAAATTCTGTCAAATGGAAATATTAATAACTAAAAAGCAGTCTCTTTCTAGGCCTGACTTCAATCCCCTCCCTCTCCTCTTTGAGCTCTCTATCTCTAAATTGAATTATGAAGCCAGGAGGACCCTTCTGAACATGATTTATCCCCAGACTCTTAACATATGAAAACCAGTAACAGGTTATGGTTGGACCTACACAGCATGGAATTATCTAGCTAATTTAATAGCTGTAAGCAGCAAGTCAGATATTTTAAGCAAGCAAACAAAAACCAACCAATATCAGCTCCCCCCAACAATAAATAAGCAAACTCAACTTTGCAAGCTCCTTTTTTTCCCAGGTTAAATAGGTGACAGATAAATGGCAATCTCAGCTTCACTTGGTATAAAGGATATATAGCAAGATTGACGCTTAATGTTAAAACAAGATGGTGGTTGTTCTCATTAGCCAGTCAGACTAACTACCCACCTCCACTCCCCCTACCCCGTCTCTCTGTTAACCAAGTGAATGCAACATAGACATCGAAGCATTTTATTCAGTTTTCAAAGAACCTTCTTGTGTATCTCATCTACCAAATAGACTCCTCTGCAAAGTAGCAAGGTTTACTGGATGTTAGCATTAAAGAGTTTCTTATTTCAGCACAGGAATACTGTCAAATAGTGCCTGTGAGGAGACAGTGGCAGTATGGTCATGGTTTTAGAAGGAAGCCAGGAACTCCAACTGTAACTGCATTTTAAAAATAGCAAAGCAGCTATGATTATAATTTAGCTCTCCAGCACGTAAGCGTGGTATGAACAGGAAATGGGAGTGTATCTTCTGAGCCCGATAAGACTCTCTAATGTAAGACATATGCTCTGTTTCTTGGCCGAAGAGCTAGGCCCAGCCAGAAAGAAGAAAAGCATATATGTTCATCTTTAACCCGAAGAGAGAACTTACCAACCTCGGGAAATTTTTTGACTTGCTTTTGAATTAAGTGATGAAGTCGGGAGATGTGTAGCATAGATTCGAATGTGGAAAAACTGCCTTTATTGGAAAAATTAAAATTTGAAATACCTTTCAGGGGAAAATGAATTAAGTGAGTGCTGCAGCTCCAGTCTGTGTTGCCTCAGGGTGGCCTCCATGGGGTGGAGCCACTGCAGGGTGGGGGACAATCTGTGCTAACCAGGGGGACATTCCTGACCAGAGACTAGCCATTGTCTATAAAAGGCCAAAATTGAATTCACTAAGGATCCTATGTTTTGAGAGCATTCTACAATAATAATTACTCACAACTCTACTTATGACAGAGAGAAATGTGACAAAATGCCCTTGAGATTACCCTTATATTTAAGGAAGGAGCTGATGGTTTATACATTTCCAGATTAGTATTTAGAGAAAGCATGACAGAGCAACATGGCTCAGCAACAGATACATGACAGTATCACATCACCTCATTTCATTATATAGCTGACATTAGGGACAATGAAGTTTGAAACAGTAATAGACCAAGTGTTATGGGTGATAAAAGTAAGCTAATATTATTGAAAGTCCTTTGTAAGATTTAGAGACTTTGTAAATCAGCGGTAAATTTTTCTACTTATTAGGTGCCAAGAACTCAGAAAAGTTCTTTAACTTGCCTAATGTCACATGGCTAGTAAGTGGTTAGGCTAGAATTTAAGCGCAGCCTATCCGACTCTGGAGTGTGTGCTGTTAATTGTTACGCTGTGACTTGAATTATTATACACCTGAAATATAACACCCCTCCACTGCTTGATGATATAATGTTGTGATCATCTCATGAATACGTCCCATCAACCTGGCACTGAGAGGAAAATTGTAATTCCAGTAGCAGTCAAATTCTAAGCAAAAACAAAATTATGCCACCTTCACCCATGTTCAACCTTGTGTTATTATTTTTTAATTTTTTAATTCAAGTTTTATTTTAAATTAAAATTTTCTTAAAATTTTCATGTTTAATATTTATATTATAAGATTTTACCTTATTTTATTAAAGCCCTTTTTTTGGAGAAGTGGTTAATTCCAGGGCTGGAGCAGGGGGAATATAAGGTGAGTCTGAAGTATCTTGTGATGCAGAAAAGGGAAGGTTGTGTTCAAAAAAACAAACAAACAAAAAAACCCCACAATGACATCATGTCAAAAAGACGCCAGGGCCAACCAGAAAGAACTCCCAGTAGCCAAAGCTGGAAGCATCTGAGCAAGAAATAAGTAACAATCTCTTTGGATTATAACCCATGGAGTAAAATAAAATGTCTATGAATCACAGTAATATTGCCAAATATGTAATTGAATTAAAAAAATAAATGGAGAAAAGATCATCTATCTTACACAAAAATTGCAATTAATAAATGTGGAAGAAGTGAGGAAAATAGAAAACTGAAAATAGGCCACAGGAATATTTGTTACAGGCAAGAAGCATCGATGGATGCTAAAGTCGGTGGAATAGGAACAGGGTGTTTTCATAATCTCAAAGTGGCTCCCCAAAATATTTATTCATTACAAAAGTACACGTGTCATGCTGGAGTGGAGAAACCTGGCAATAGCATCTTAACCAAGTGATGGGTGTTAACATCACTAGTAATAAGATATCAATCTTGTGGACTCCCTGGGTAGAATGTCCCGAGGAGGACACCTCACTTCTGTGTATTCTGGTTCAAATACATATACCCAATTTAATCACGAGGAAACAGGGGGCAGGGCAAAACTGAAGCACATTCTGCAAGAACTTGACCAGCACTCTTCAAAAGTAGTGAAGTCATAAAAGACAAGGAGAAACTAAAGAATGGTCCGCATTGTCAGAGGCGAAGGAGACCTGACAGTTAGATGCAATGCAAGGCCTTGGATGGGAACACAGAAAGGACGTTAGGAACAACAGAGTAATCCAAATAAAGCCTGGAGATTAGTTAATAATATTATACTCATGATAATTTATGAGTTTTGATCCTTATATCATGGCCATGTTCAATATTAATGTTAGGGGAAGCTGGGTCAAGAGCTGTTGCATTTTTGCAACTTTTCTAGGAACCTAAAATTATTTCAGAATAAAAAGTTAAAAACAAAAAGCCCTGATCCTGCATTGTTTTAAAAGACTGTTTAAAAAAAAAATCAATTCCAATATTTCTCCTAACTCAGTCATTTGAATAGCAGTTTCAGGATTCTTGCCTTTCTAATCAACCTTTACTGATTGCTCACACTATTTTACAGGGGAGGGAATTGAGGCACAATGAAGTGACTAACTCAAGGTCACAGAACTAACAGGGGTCCATGCCAGGATTCATCCTTCGGCAGTTTGATGCAGAATTTGTCTTAACTTCTTCATTCTAAATCCTTCCTGTCCCCAATACTGCCATCACCTGTATCATGGTTTTCTTACTAGCTTCTTTTAAAATGACCCTGTTTATTTTAAACTTAAAGAAACAGTTATTCAACAAATAATTAGCTATATTATAAGGCCATCAGGATGGAGATTTTTGTTTTATCCACTGACATACCACAAGTTTATTGAACAGTGCCTGGCACACAGAAGGTACTCAAATGAGAAGGTACTCATTTATTGAATGAATGAATTCAAAATTTTACATCACAAATATAAAGCAGACAGAAATAGAAAGTAATCTTCAAAATAAATACAATGGAAATAATATACTATCATTAAATGCTTTGGCTTCCTGAATGCTCTGAGGCTCAGTCTCTCTATTTAAAAAGTAATGCAAATGTTAGAGGATATTAAAAAAAGATATCAGTTACATTCTCCTTGATTTAATGAGAAAGATTTAAGGAGAATAATTTTCTAAGTGAATTGATTTTACTTAAAGTCCTATCAGTGTGCTACCTACAGTGATCACACAAATGACGGGCATCAAGTGCGGTTCTTTGGGGAGATGACCAACTGAATGAGGCTCATGTGAAATTAGAGAGCTCGGTGTCTCTCAGTCTCACTCACTCCTTAAATGTCATCTCATCCCTTCTGTAATCTTCCACCTCCTCTTGCTTTCCTCCCATTCCTGTCTCCAATCCCCTAGAAAGTTATTTGTAGTCTCTGTAACACTTCTTTGTAGACAGCACTTAAAACATAAGTTCATCATGATTTTTTCTACGTCTGTCTCCCTCGCTTAAATTATAATTATGTAGGACATCAGGGAGCGTCATAGTTTGTTTATATCCCCAGGGCTCTTACCAGTATTTCACAAAATGGTGGGCCCAAAATAAATGGTTGAAATGTTAAATTAAGGAAATTACAGAAGTTAAGAGGAAAAGAAAGAACTATGCACTGGCTGGTGTGGCTCAGTGGATTGAGCGCTGGCCTGCGAACCAAAGGGTTGCTGGTTCAATTCCTGGTCAGGGCACAGGCCTGGGTTACAAGCCAGGTCCCCAGTAGGGAGTACACAAGAGGCAACCACACACTGATGTTTCTCTCCCTTTCTTTCTCCCTCTCTTCCCCTCTCTCTAAAAATAAATAAATAAAACCTTTTTAAAAAAGAAAGAAAGAACTGTGTGGTTTTCTCTCCTCCTTGAAACTGTGATTCTGTGATCACCTTTGTTTGAAAAGTTTATTCTTGAGCTCATTCATTCAATCTTCCCCAACACTTGGGAGGGCTGTCTATGAAGACAGAAAAGCAGACAGCCACCTCTTCCTTCAAAATCTCTTGGAATTAATTTGCTTCCTAGAGCAATTATAACACATCACTCCCCCTCTGCAGAATAAGTGTGAAAACCTGGTTGGATGCCTCCCTGGTAGACATCACTGCCATATTTCTGTGGCTTGCTGATCAGGTGGGAGCGGTGCTGAGGTCATGCGTTTATACCTGAGTGATGAGCTCTGCTGTCCACAGAAAGGGTGATAGAGCGATACAGCTTCTAGGTTAAGAAGGGGTAAGATGGCAGAGAAAACACACTACAGAACATTATTACTAGAAGCCAGAAATGTAACCTTCCCTGAGCATCTCTTGGGATGGTTAACGCCAGTTTCTTAGGCATATGTTATTATGTCTAGAGAGAAACCAACCAGTTATGTACTGCATTTGAGGACAGGATTCAATATATGTGTACAAGATCTAACACAGAGGTGCGTGGCAAGCACCCCTTAGCTAAAATAATATCTACCTTATGAAATTATTATACAGAAATCAATAGCTTTTATATACATGAAAAAAAGGCTTAGGAAATATAATGGAAGAAATTCTATTAACAATAAGCAATTAATACATAAAATACTTCATCCTCATTTATACTAAATGTTATTAAAAACATGCTGAGATACCAACTTTTTCCCACGTCAGAGAGGCAAAAATCCACAAGTTTCACAGCATACTCTGCTGGAGAAGCTGTTGGGAAATGGGCACTCTCACACACACAGTATAAATGGACACGGTCCGTAATGGAAGGCAATTTGGCAACAGGGTCAAAATGACAAACACCTTTCCCATTTACCTGCCAATGCCACTTGCGGGAAGCTGCCCTTTAATCCTGTGGTGTGTGAAGTGGCTGACAGCGACACTGAGGAGGCTATGTGTGACGGCCCTGGGACTCCCTGAAGCATCGTTGGTGATAGCCAGTGGTTAGAAAAAAATTAACAAGCATTCATCCAAAGGCTTCTTTGTGAAAAACATATTTGTACAAAAATAAATTATATAAATTTCAACTGCGGGACATTGTACAAAATACCTGACCAGTACTACGCAAAACTATCAAGGTCAGCAAAATGACAAAGTCTAAGAAACTGCGCCAGCCAAGGGGAGCCAAAGGGAACATGACGGCTAATGGGATATGACCTCCTGGGACAGGAAACGGTAAAGCTAAAGCGTGTGAAAAAAGTATAGACTTTAGTTAATAATAATGTATCAACATTGGTTCAGTAATTGCAACAAGTGTACCACACTAAAGTAAAATGCTAACAATAGGGGGCAACAAGTATATTGGAATTCTCTGTACTATCTTTACAGGTTGTTTTTGTTTTGGGTTTTTTTTTGTAAATATAAAACAGTTCTTAAGAAATAAAAGTTATTAAAAAATAAATCATAAGCTAGCCCTATAATGGCACAATTCTATGTAATGCTCAAGAAAGAATAAGGAAGCTCTCTGAACTGATAAAGATCTGCAAGGCTGTTAAGTGAAAAAAGCCGTCTCGTAAAAACTTGCATTTGTCTGAAGAAACCTGCGTGCACACAGGTACCTAGTAACAGCTGTCATCTGTCAGGGCTGGAGGGGGAAAAGCAGTGACAGAGAAAGGGTGGGAAGACAAAAATACACGCACGCATTAACTACGTAAATGGAGGCCTATTAAACTAATTTTGCTCATTCCTGCCTAGACGGCCCTCTAAACAGGAAGATGGACCCCGGGGTAAAATGTGTTTACGGTTGAAAAACAATCCCCTTCCCCAAATGATGAATCTTTCCACCCCTTATATCTCTATGGGGTCATTGAAAAAACAGCTTCAAAATAAAAACATAACTGATTTCAGCCTGCCAAATTTTTATGAACCCAAACTCCTAAATGACTTTGCCTAAAAGATCATGTGATCCTTCCATAGCATGCTAGTCTTTTTTTCAATAAAATGAGGGTAGGTCTAAATAAAATTTTCTGTTTTGAAAAACTCTTATTATTGATTGAAAGAGAGATACTTTATGGATAGCGGAAAAAAGAGAGGTGAGCACAGAATCAGAGATCCATAAAAAACTTTGAAATGAAGAGCAAACTATGAAAGTTGGTTACTTTTGAAAACGGTTAACAAATTCAATTTGTGATCTACCTCTACCTCTAGTAAGATATTCCTTCACTGAATATTTCAGCAGTAGCTATGTAAGAGGGACAGAATAATTTGAAATTGGAAGTTACTCATTTTTTAAAAAACCTTAGTGATTTGAAGAGTTAGATTTATTTTGCCTTTATTTCGAAGAACTGTTAGAAACACAATTCAAATGGAAACACATTGAACTATGTGAGCTTCACAATGACGTTATCTTCAAGTCAGCCCACCTCCTAACATGTGAGTCGGCCCAGGTCAAAAGTACATATTGAAGCCGATATGCTGTGTATCTAAATATTTTAAAGCTCCAAATCAAGCTAACAAATTGTTAAGTAAATATTTAAATCCTCCTACCTTGACATCTTCAAAACAACCTAAAAGCTTAGGGCTGAAGTTAGATTTCTCAGACTCTTCAGGGTTCCATCCATAGCAGAAAATAACAAGGAGGGTTGGCTCCCAGCCCGGGGGCCCCCCAGCCCTGCGGGGGAGGAGGTGGGGAAGTCATGGGGGCCGCCTGGGCCGTGGGCGCTGGGGACTCATTCTTCTCTCCCGGTTACCTCAAATGTGGTCCGGTGGAGGCACCCAGGCTCTGAGTGGCCATGTCATCTCACCCATGGGCAAGGCAGGGCCAAAGGGAGGCAACAGTAGGGCCCTCAAAAGTTTACCGTCCAGGGTGAGGGGTGTTTCCCATCTGGTCTAAGCATGAACCTGCTTTAGCTACTGAGTGATCAATCATCAGGTGTGGGAATAGAGAGTAAGTGGGCCTTTCGTTCTTCCGGGTCCTTTGGAATAACGCTTCGAAATGGGGGCCTTTTTAGTCTGGGGTGACTAATGGAATAATGGAAGGAATAACGCTTCGAAATGGGGGTGACATTAATTGGCAAATAGAGAAAAATTCAAAGTTGTAATGACTGGTATTGGGCTCCATGCACCAGCGGGATTTTCTGAAATTCAAAGCCATATATAAAATAAAGTAGAACTGATTTTTATTATTTTTTTATGCGATTTTTTTACATAGCATGTGATTCAAAAGATAATCTCCAGAGAGGAGGAACGGTGGTAGGGAGAATGGATGGGACTTTTCCTCCTCAGTTGGTGCCATTCTTAACTGGTGGATTTTTATTTTTGTCATGTAGATATATTGCATTTGCACTAAAACAGCAGTGACAAAAGGAAAGATCGAATAGTCCCTTAAGCAAATACAGAAGTTTAAATGCTGAATTTAATTATCAGGCATAGGTCTTTTGGTCCCCAGATGAAGTACTGCCAACATGGCATATTAGGTAATGTGATAAATACAGAAACTCTATTTTTTTCTCAATGGCAACATTCATATTTGAAGCAAGCTGTCAGTAGCAAACAGCTTTGCCTGTCTTGCCTGGTTTAGCAGATGCCTTTGTTGGGGATGTGACAATTATCACCATTATTTATTTCACTGAATATCAAGTGGTACAGAGGGAAGCCCAGTCCTCAATAGTGCACGTGGTTAATTATATCATGCTATCTCCTCACATGCCTCTTCCTTTGTTCCTTGCTCTTGAAATTATCATAAAAAGACAAGCTGGCCGATTTAAAATTGAATGTGGTTCAAAGCTAGTATCAGCTGTCACACAAAACTATGTAGGTGACATTGGAAAAAATAAATTTTGCTTTCCCCAGCTCCTTTACTTGCTGTATAATATTAGGTAACATTTACTGAGTCTTAGTCTGTACCAAATAATGAGCAAGCATTTTACATACATTTTCTCTTAATTAAAATCAGAAACTTCCATGCAAATTGCATATATTCTTTCACTTGTACCATGCCTTCCTATTAACATGTTATTGTTTGTTTTATTAGCCAGTGACTTATTTTGATGTCATGAATATCATGAACTTTTGTCCACTTAATAATTCCTACTATAGAAGTTCCATTATGAATGTAAAATTTATGTTGCGGTAAAGACCAAATCGTTAAGGAGGACAAGATCAAAATCTTGCTCCCCCAAATAACCTAAATTTTATTCTTAATTCTATCAATTAAATCAAGGTAACTCTTGATATAAAATTCAACAACTCAATAAACAATAAAACATCTACTATGAGAATAAATTCATTGGGTTGGACACAAAAATGAATTAGACTCCATCCCTCTCTTCTAAGTGATTGGTCTGGTGCAGAAGAGACAAACTATTGGATGCCAAGACAGACTGTGGTGAATTCTGTGTTCCAGATATCAACCAATTATTTAATAATGTGGGCAGCCTCTCGCTCTGACTTTGGCGATGGGGGGAAGGCATGTCGAAGGAGAATGATATGAACTGGACAAAAGCTGATCTGGAAGGAAGGGTACCTTGACAGGGGCAACAGCTTAAGGAAAAGCACCCAAGCACAGGGCCTGTTTGGGATGACATGTCACAGGCCAGGTTGTCAAGAGTTCACTGGGAGAAAATAATAAAATGGTGGATTTGGACAGAATCATGGAGGGTTTTGACTATAGCAGGCAATGGGTAGGAAAGAAAAGTCCTTCAGCTTGAAGCGATATGCCCAGATCTGAACCTTTGGAAGGTCACTCCAGCAGTGACATTCAGAAAAGCCAGCATTTAAGGTATTTTTGGGGAAAGGCGACAAAGTGAGCCAAAGAGGGGGGGAGAGTTATTTTAAAATGCAAAAAGCACTTATGTGAGTGGTAATGTTGATTATTCTACTACATAGAGGGAAAATCAAGTAAGAATGGGGGGACCATTTAGGAGGCTCGAGTTAATGAGTTTTGAAGAAGGGTAGTGAATAGGAGACTGATTTGAAAGATAATGGTGGAAGGAGACCCCACTGGATTGATTAGCCAAGATCAAAAACAGAGCAGTGAAAGTTGAACTTAGATCAGAGTTTAAGGTGTCTGTAATACATCAGTGTGGGAGGCTCAGCATGTAGTTAGGAACAGGGTCTGGTTAGGGAAAGACAGATGAGGGGTCGAGGAGCAGAGCTGGGAGTCGTCCTCACAAAGAGGGTGGCTAGATAGACCAAGGCGTGAGAGAGGATGAGATTACCAAGCGGCCGGCGAGAGTTCAAACTGAACTGAATGCTGAGTCTTCAGATGTCTTACATTTAAAGGGCTTGTTTTAAGGGAGTAGCGAGTAGGGATTATGGACAGAAATTAAACAAAAACTGTCTCTGCGGTAGGAGGGCCGGTGGAATGTCACATGGGCTCCAGTGGAGGCGAGAGGTCTAGTAAGAAGACGGTGGTGAATGTTTCCAAATTCCGCTGAAAACAGAATCTGAGCAGAAGGTCGAAGGAGAGGTTTTGGCATTGGGACTTTCCATGGGCTGATTGTGCTGAGGATTACGAGGGAGAAGAAAAAACGTGGGTAAAGTTTATAGATGCAGAGGAAGGAGAGAGACATACCACAAACGGAAATTAGATTCAAGGTTGAATAGTAACACAGATGAGGAAAGGTTTGTAGGGAGGGAGGCCCAGGAAACGGAAGGGGAATAGATGGAGACAAAATGGAGGGGGAGCAGAGTCAAGGGGTATATGGGGAGGGGAGGAGGGGAAAGACAGATGGAAACACTGGCTTCAGAAGGAAAATTCTTCAGAGACTACAGGAAAGATAAAGGGAATGGGTGATAATTTGGACAAAATGGAATGTGTATAGTACTCAAATCAGATGATCTCCAGCTTCGTGTGAAATTGCTGAGGGGTGAGAAAAGGAATTCCCACCGTTGTTGAATTCCAGACAAATTGGAAGGAGTGCATTTTAGAGCATCCAAACCACCTGGTTATGCTACTTTGTCCAGAAGTGCTCAGCTGCCTACAAAAAGAAAAAGAAGAAACAGGTGGCTGCCGTAACCAGGGCTAGGGGCTTGGCAGCACAGATGTGACAGAAGAGCGGGGAGAAGAGGGTTCTTAGGGTGTAGGTGTGAACACAGTGGGAAGAACGGTCCCCAAGATCTGTGAGGTGCTCAGATGTCCTGAGAGGCTGGCAAGGCTGGCAGATGGAGAAAGAGCAAGGGGTCTGGGTCCCAAAGGTGAAGAGCAGGTCAGAAGGAGTGAGGTAAGAGGAGAGACAGACAGAGAGGTAGCAGTCAGAGACAAGTTTTAAAGTCTGATGGTGAAAACTAAGGTGTGGCTCCACTCAGAGGACCTGGGACAGAATGAGATGGAGTCACAGAGGCTGAGGTGAGGAACTGAGAGTTGAAAAGTGGGCCAGAGGGTTGAAAAGATGATCGACGTGGATTCTGAATCCCAAAGAATACTGTAGTTCTAGCTGAGATTTTTTTTATATGAAAAAACCCCCACATTAATGTATTAAAACATATGAGTAGCTAGAAAAATACTTGGGAGACATTCAACCTTGTTCATTCCATAGATAGGCACTGAGGCATGTGCTTAGCATGAAGCCGTGTTCATAAGCATGAGATGGTGGATTCCTCTCAAATAATTAATTAATATTAATATCTTATGGCTGTCAGAGGGTATGACTTAGCACCTAATGACCTTGTACTAAAAGTAGAAAATAAAACTGGTTACTTGGAAGAAAAAAAAGTATAGAAAAACTAAACCCAGTAACATCACCATGTACTTAAATAAATGGTTGGACTGATAATTCACAAGAAATTGCTCGTTTTCAATGTGAAACTACTAATCAGTGCCCAATGTTCTGCCTTCGAGCATAAACTTTCATGCTCAGAGACTCTTTCTACAGTCAGTGACCCCAGACCTGCAGCCTGTCTCACCCGGTCACCCTCTGGATGGGCATAACAGTTTCTTGGCGTTGGCACATCTGGAGCCTTCGAATGCAGGGACCACAGCACGCTGGGTTCACTGGCCCTTTGTACCCCAGATGGAGACACAGTCACAATTTTCTGAAGTTCTAAACATAAATGTTGTTTTTCCTAGGACAAGTACAGTGACTCTATTATACACACTCAACAGGCAATTGCACAGAGTTTGGGATGTGGTAATCACCCGAGTCAAAGGGGAATTGTTAGTCGGGCGTTGAAAAATATATGTAAATGGGCCCGGGGGGTACATGCCATCTCTAAATCTTCCCAGGGAATGTTGACCTAGTCCCAGAGCATTTATTTACACATTCTTTTCAAACAATTTTAAAAGTAAACTCAGAAGCCCTATTTTGCATCACATAGGTTGGTCCAATATAGGCAAAATGTTGATTATTGTTGAAGCTGTGCAACGGATATGAGGATTTATTTTACTCTTCTCTCTACTTTGTGTATGTTTGAAATTTTCCATAATAAAAAGAAAAAAGAAAAAGAAAAGGCGATGTCTCTTTATTGTGCTTGCATAGCTGGGAGTAATGGGAACCTTCCTTGCTTTTCTCTTCCCTGGTGACATACATGGTTATCTTTGAGAGTTTGCTTACCCAGGGTTCTCTTTCTTCCAGAACAAATTAGAATGTACTCACGGTAATATGTCAATGGTTATAACATTATTATTATTCCACATATTCCCACATGCTTCATAAAACTCTTCCATGTACTGTTATTTCATTTATTTCTGTGGAATTTCTGTACCCACACGCGTTCTCCCAAATAGTTGTCCCTCCCCGCTCAAAAAAATCTATCCCAAAACAGGTTTTAATCATTCATGAGCCAATTTTTATTGAACTAGTATGTGCTATTATTTTAATACTATTTTTTAAATTCCATAGCTAAACAGCTTTGTAAGGTAAAAAATGACACCCAAGAGAAAGCCTTCATTTGCTCAACAAACATTTATTAAGCACCCACTGTGTGCAACGTAGATGTTTGGGTCTTGGTTACACAGCGAGCAGGGAACTTCTGCATGGAGTTAGGGGTGAGTGGAGACTGGCGGAGGGGTGCTTGCAGTGAGGGGAGGGGAGACTTTAAACCTTGCAGACCTTCAGGCTCTGCACACCGAGTAGTTCAGGCCTGGTGTGGTCCTAGGACCGGTTGAGAACCATTGGTCAAAAACACCAAGTCCAAGGGGGACCAGAGCTGACTGTGTGGACTGAAGCTGGGGCGGCCATCCATGGAATGTAGTTGCTGGGTGGAAGGCAGGCGGGATGCATGTTTGGAGCTACACCCTGATGGTGGAAAGGATATGAAAATGGCCCAAGAGAAAATAGTCAGCAGGATCTGGGCCGGCGGTCAGGACTCAGAGCTGACTGGGCCAAGGTTCAAGGCTGGGCTTCAGGACTGGTGGGGTTCTCAGCAAGGACCTCGAAAGGGCAGACTGTGCAATGTTGCGTCCCTTTTGTACAGCAGGCACTGTGCACAGCTCCTCACTCACAGTATCGTTTCATCCTCGTCACAAGGCTCGGCCGGCTGACCCAGGGGTAATCGCCAGGAAGACCATCTGAGTATAAGGGGCTCTGCTCGCATGGTGCACCAGGCAGCTATTTCCACACTCTGCTCACTAGAGAGTAAACACACTCCCAGTAACTCCTGACTGACCGGGTCCTCGTTATCACCAGCACTATGTCCCGGGAAACACAGGGAAATTGCCAGCTTTCTCTTTGTGCCCCCAGTCTCCCCAATTTTACCTGTTTCTTCCCCAGTCCCTGAGGAGGGGCCCACTATCATGCCCTTCACCTCCATTCACACCGAATAATACGTGTCTGATGGCAGATGAAAGCACTGTGCTGGGGGGGACCTACAGCTTTTGAACAAAGAGCAGATAGATGCTTGGAGGAATGAACTGGTATCAGAGGCCTGAGCTAGAAGGATTTGGAAGGTATGCTAAATTCCCCGAAATCACACTTGTAGATAGGCTTCAGCACCTCCAAATGGGTCCTACTGCTATCTGAAGAGAAATGATACAAGGTCAGGGTGTAGGATGGACAAGAGTCCCGCTGCTTGAGATTCTCTTGAAGTACTTTCCATGCCACTGCGCCAGCCTATCTGTACAAAGTCCTCGTTTTCACAGGGAACAATACGCATGCGTGTGCTTCTCCGAGATGGGAATCAGAGGGCACAATCCATCAAAGCTTCTTTCTTTGGCTAACTGAAGTTATAGACCCAGACACTGCTGTATTAGTGTTCCGAAGGCCAGTACTGCCCTGCCCTACAATAAACGGAGCAAACAAGAGCCGCTCTCCCCGCTCCCCGCCCCACCGCCTTCCGTGAGCGCTCAAGAGCATGGAATTTTCCTCTCTTCATCGAAATTGTTTATAAATTCGCAATTGTTCTGGCAAATACTTCTGATTGGTAGCTGCAGAATGTAGATAGCTAGCTATATTGATCGACTGATGTAGACTGAGATTTAGAGGCGTGAGAGAGTGCAATAATGACCTGTAAATGTGACTCGAAGATAATGTCAAAGCAGGCAACAGCTTTCTGTACCCAGCACACACACTATTTCCCAAGGCAGCACGACAAGGCAGACCAAGACTTGTCTTTGCTGCTTATTAACTGCGCGACTTCTGAAAATTACTTGACTCCTATGAGCCTTATTTTTTGTGTTAATAAAGTAAGAATAGTAAAATTTGCCTTGAGAAATGTTTGCGAGGACTGGGTGTAAAATGCCTAATAATGCCTGGGACACAGAGGTTCAAAAATATTTGTTGAATGAATAGTAGTAGATACTCGATGAAGATAATTGTTATTATTTATTACAGTGTTTGTCACACTGCATAGGCTTTAAACCTGTCTATCCCATGTTCTTTGGGGAATAATTTTAAAATTAACGGTTTCATTTTTAGTTATGAAACCAAACACATCTGTTGCAAAAGCTCAAATTATTTCAATACATAAGTATACAAATAAAGAATGCCCTACGACAAAGCCCATACCTTAGATGTAACCACCGATAACAGTTTGATATATCTTTTCAAACCTTCTTCTGGGTCTATACAAATATAAAACTTCTAAACTCGGGTTTGTGCTATACATTGTGCTTGTAACAGTTTTTCACATAACATCTGGACATCTCTCCAGGCCTAGTATTCTATTTGTATGGTTAGACTATATTTTATCATATAAATCTCCTGTAAATGAGCAATTAGGTTACCTTTTTTTGCTGTTTCAACTGGTGCTGCAATGAACATCCTAATGTCAATACCATTTTGGTATATATGCTAGTTATTTTTCTAGGATAAACTTAGGAATAGCTTAGTCAAAGGGTACACATACATAACTAGGCTCTGCCCACTTGTAGGAAGAGTATAATGGGCTGAATCACGTCCCCTCAAAATTCACATGTTGAAGCCCTAATGCCCAGTACTTCAGAATGTGGCTATATTTGGAGATAAGGCCATCAAAGGCGGCAATTACATTAAAATGATGCCGTTAGGGTATGCCCTAATCCAGTTTGACTGGTATACAAAGAGGAAATCTGGACACAAGGAGACACCAGAAAAGAAAGAGAGAGAGACACCAGGGGAGCATGGGCAGAGGATGGACCATGTGAGGACAGAGAAAGGACAGTCACCTGCAAGGAGAGACCTCAGGAGAAACCAAACCTGCTGACATCTTGATCTTGGACTGCATGCCTTAGAACCACAAGAAAACAAGTATCTGTTGTTTAGCCACCAAGGCTGTGGTGTTTTCTTATGGAAGCCCTGGTAAACTAAGACAGAGGGGTTATTCCCAAAGCCTTGGTGGCCCTTCTGCTTTGAGTTAAGGTCCATGTGGTATTCTAGTCAGTTACTCCCTACTTACTTGATCCCAGGCTCCCTTTGTCCGTCTTGTCATTGTTCTTACCACCTTGCTCATTGCAGTTTATTCAATAAGGGGTGTTTACTGTGAACACTGGGAATTCTCAAGGATCTTTGGATGTTTGTGAACAATTTGTTTTTTTCTTTGTTATGTATCTCTTTCAGGCACAATCAGGTAACAGGAAGAAGCTATTAAGGGATTGATCCATTGAAGAATCCTCTATTTTACTTGTATGATCTATGAAACAATGTGAAGACAATCTTTCCCACATCATTTCTCTCTCGTTTTTTGCCCTGATGGATGGGGGTACATAGCTCACCTCTGTAAATTATTATTAAATCCATTAGATAAATCTTCAGATTTAGATCATTAGATCGCCCTAGACCAACACAGTGGCTGGCTGGGGTTAGCATGCCCCTTGAAGCTGTTTCACCACCTTCTTGCTCTCTGACCGCTGCTGTCCCTCGGCCTTCATTGCATGTGATATTTGTGCTTCTGCGACGAAGACGTAGAAAGGAAACTTGAAATTACGCAGAATGACGGTCTTCATTTTGCTCCACAGCCATCCTCAGTGGCCTTCACATAGTTGACATTCTTTCTATTTCCTGAAGATGAATGACTGGTCCAGAACTGCACAGCCACAGTACCTGAAATAATTGGTCTTAAAGTCCCCTAATATTTCTTTCTTCCTTCAGCAACTTTACTTGTAAAGTGAAAGACTGCTTTGCTGGAGATGGTTGGTTGTGTGTCGATGACAAAAGGAGAGGAAGAGAGAGGGTATTAGCCAGTGATTGAAAAGGGGGTTTTACTTTTGGAATCTCTTCCTTCTCTGTTTTCTCTCTAGAGTTCGCTTTGGTTGCTTAAGTACCATAGACCTGGGAAGGCTTCTGTTTATTTTCCCCAATGGGTTAGTATATCTTGGGAAGCTAAGAGTCAGGCCTGCCTGTTACCTAGAACCGATCAGGAGGGAGGGAGAAGGGTGAGCAGCGGCTGGGCTGAAATAAGAGCAGTGAGGGGGACCCACTCTCTTGCCCTTACCTTGCCAATGGCAGGATCAGCTGAGCCTTTCCTGTGACCATCGAGGGGATGCCAACCTCCTCCCTCCCCCCAAAACAAACACAGGAGTCTCAAGGAAATGCTAAAGAAACAAAGAAACCTCTGCCTTTTGAAATCGGGCAGGGGTGGGGGGACTGTATAGAAAAGGTGTTTTTTCCCCCTGACTTTTTTCCTCAATGTGTTTGGATGTATGTGTGTGTGTAATGGAAGCTGGGAATAAATTAAGGAGCAAATATGAAGATAACATAGTATTTTCTTTGTATTTGCAATACTTAAGTTCCATTTTTTTCTTTTATCCTTTTCTGATGTTGCTTTTTCTACTCTAGTTTCCTAAGCTACAGATGAACCCTAAAAGTATACATAATTATTTCCAAAAAATATTTAGGCACCTACTATGTGCAAGGCATTATGCTTGGTTTGAAAAAGATGAAAAGGTAGCTAAGATTTAATCCACCTTCAAGGTCTACAGTTTCATAGCAAAGGTAATTCATGGTCATGTTTGCTCACAAGTGTGCAAAAAGCAGCTGCATTTTACAAGAGAAAACATTTTAATTGTCTAGTGCTCATTGACAGCATCTAAATGTCACTGACATTTAGCTCAAGCCAGAAACATGTTTTGAAATAACAAACAATTAAATGAACACTTTTTATCAGAAACAAGGATTTCAGAAGAGTTCGCTCACCTCTGTGTCATAAGCTGTAAAAAGGAGAGTTATACCCATGCCATGTGTGAACTACAGGGCTGTAAAGTAATATAGTATCATCTGTAATACATCTATTTCATTTAAATTCAAATTTTAACATTTATAGTTTTAATAGTTGGTATCGTGACCTTATACATGACATGAAAAAGTAATATTTGAGAAAGATTTTGAATTTCTTCAAAAAGGTAGGTGGCTGATTTAGAGTTATAAAGTTTCTTCCAACTCTTAAAATATTAGATTCCATTAGGACACAAATGTAGCCTTTTGCAACAAGAACTCCAGGGGGGCATATCTACTGCTCAATGCTAGTGTCAAATGCTGTATTCTTACCATTTAAGATGATAAAGATAGCCAGTATTTTGGTTTCATAAAATCTATGTTTTTAGTGGTTGACTGGCAAATTGTTATCATTTACTGTCAAATTTCTGGAAGCAAACCAAGGAACGAAAATCAACTACAAACCATAAATAAATCTCATTCACGATTCTTTCCATCATGGGTAACAACATCACAATTATTTACTTTCATTTTTTATTAGATGCTTAACTATCTCCCTAAAATAGGAGCCAATCAATACCAACCGATTAGAGAGACACAGTAAAAGAGTCTGTAAGCATTTGTCCTCCACCTCAGTCTCCATGGTAATCCAATGCAACTGCTTCACCTAGAGCAGGCATATTTGTGTGGTATAGGCATTTGCTTCCTCTCGAAACTTCCTGTTTTCCTGGATATGAGGTTCTCTGAGGTGAGCCTTCAGGAAACAATCACTCACTTCGAGGTCTGCTAGGAAGAGCGATTTGGAGAGGGTAGCTTCCAACTACGTGCTAAAATGATAGCCTTGCTGTAACCTAAGGCATGTTGTCTACACGAAACTTCCTTAAGTTCAGTTCCATTCCCTTTCACTAGCCTCTTGTACAGCAGGAGGTATTCAATCATTGCCAAAGTCAATATATTAAGCCTAGTTGTTGAAGGCAGCTGGTTTCCCATAGAAGCATGTGTCCCTATTTCCTATTTCAGTCAGTTTATGATTCAGTGCTAGAAAATGCCAAAGGGAGTTGGCAACAATGGCCTTTTCCACTTATAATAGATTTTCTCTTATGTACTTTGGATTTTTCTCCAGTATTGTGCCTAGCAGTATTTTTACTGTGTAATCAGATTGGACCGCTCTACAACAAGGTGCTGATGGGCAAGAACGCTCGAGGTAAATGGCTTCCTCTCTTCCCTCAGTCCCAGAGGCCACTGTGCTGCCAGTCTACTGCCAGGGACAGGGGTCCTCAGAGGGAAGCAGGGCTCTCATCTGCATAAGAACTAGGTTTCCTGCAGAGCCTTGGAATTTGGAAATTCCTTGAGCCTCCAGTGATAAACTGAGATAAATCAGACCTCCCAGGGCAGTCAGGAGTCAGACACCCTATTTCTGCACTGCTTTCTCTCCTACTCCTTCCTTGGCTGGTGGGAAAAAGAAAAATCCCTCCTTCTAAGGTAAAGAATTTAAGAAGGGGAGTTATTTCTTATTTAAATGACTATTTGGCTGTTTGGTTATATCTCCGGTCTTCAAGTTGCATGGTTCTCTCATTTTCTTTTTTTTGTTTGTTATTACTACTATGTCTTTTGGCTTCTCTTCCTCTGGGGGGTGAAGTTTGATCTTTACAGAGGAAGAGGAAGTAGGAGGCTTTACTTTTTCTCACTTTTGTTCATTAGTTGTATAACCTTGCAAATGTCACTTGACTTCCGGTGCTGTATAGATTCTTAGTCTATAAAAAGGCATGCCAGTATCTATTCCCTTTCATTTGCAGAATATTAATACTATCAAACATTTCAGTTACATCCTTTGATCTCAACAGAACTTTCTCTACTAACTATGCTATTTAATTATGAATTTAATACCAGAATGCACTATTCATTTTCAAATACTTCAAAGTTAAATACAAAAATATTTAAACCATACTTAACTTGATTCCCTGTATTTGAATTTCATGACACTTAAAAGAGATTTTGTGGATGGTAGAATACTTCTCTTGAGGAATATCTTGAATTATGAGGTTTCATATTCTAAATTTGATGTGAACAAAATATACTTCAATATTCACTCATATGAAACTAAATTAGTTTCAGCTTTTGGGTAAGTTATACATTTATCAATTTCATAAGAAAAAACATTTAGTTTGTTAATGGTTCTTTATTTTCCACATTGTTTCTCAATCCTCTCCTACTGTCCTTCAAAGGAAGAACAAAAAGCACTTGAGGGCTTTTTGAATATTACTGTTAACAGAGAAATACTGCTTATTGCCTAATCCACTTTATAAAATACACATCTGAAATCTCAAGCTTCATCCCTACCACCCAACCTAACTAGTCTGCTAAGTTTTGTCATTGTAGAAAACAGGGCAGACTTGTTCTCTGAGAAGTGCCATCTCATTTATACTGTCAGTTGGGAGGTAGCTCTCCCAGAAAACCTTCATATAGGCCAAATACCACCCACATGCCCCTCTGCTTGCACTATAGGTAAAAGTACTTAAAAACTGTGAAAACCATCTTATCCTTTCACCAGAGAAAATGCCTAGCAAATGACAAATGAAGATAGGATTCAGGACAACAGAGAAATGAGTCTTTTCACCTGAGGCCTTAAGTACTGGAAAAGCACGAGGCCTTCAGAACTTTTCTCAGGCTCTTACAAATTCTGAGGCGTTGAACAAATCACTCCACTTCTCCGAACATTGGTTTTTCTCATTTAAACAACTGAGAGTAATAGCTAATATCTATTTGATAAAATTGTTTCATAAATTATATAAATTAGAGTGATGTGACACAGCTGGCTTTAAACATTCTCATCTTGACGTCAACTATCATCAGATTATAACAGGTAATTCTGGTTCTACTGCCAAAGCTAGAACGTTGGTCCATATTTACCATAGAAAATCACCAAAACAACAACGTTTGTATAATACAGCACAGTTTACACAGCACCTAGAGAATACTTTCAATTATGCATATTCAGATATAAAGGGTATATTTTTGCCTATTCAGATATTCTGGGCATTTTGGGGGAAGTTTTGATTAAGAAATATTAAGTAGCCGTGCGCCAGTGTTTTGGCAAGCTGACATTCATTAATTATTTACCACATCTACATTGGACATACATATAATATAATCCACGCTAGTGCAGCAATTCTCAAACATTTGGGCTCAGAACCCTTTTACATTCTTATCAATCACTGAGGACCCCCAAGAGTTTTTGTTTGTGTCGAATATATTTATTAATACTTACTAGAAAGAAAACTGAGAAAGTTTTAAAATATTATTCATTAAAAATAACAAAAAATCCATTACATATTAACATAAATAACACATTTTAATGAAAAATAACCGTATCTTCCAAAACAAAAAAGAAATTAGTTGGAATACGGCCACTGTTTTACATTTTTGCAAATCCCTTTAATATCTGGTTTAATATGAGCTGAATTATTTATGTGTTTCTGCATTCATTCTGTTGCACTTATCACACTTCATGTAGGTTCTGGGAAACTCCACTATATGCTCACAAGTCAGTGAGAATCAAAAAGGTTTTTTTTAAACAAAAGTCTCAGTATTAGAATTAAAATAATTTTGACTTCATGGATCTCCTTACTTCTCAGAGACCTCCCCCAAAGGTTCCCCATTCCACACATTAACCTCTGTGCTGGTGTCTAATACCCAGTTATGACTTAAGAAACATTCGCTGAATGAAATAATGAATACCAGGCCCTGTGCTAGGTGCTGGAGAGTCACAGCTGAGAAACACAAGAGTCCTTGCTCTTAAGGAGCTTAGACTCCACTGAATGAGACAAGTATGTACAAAACTGGGCTACCATAGGAGTAAACATAAGATACTATGGGGCTGGGGGGTAAGAGGGTATTTTGCCCAATCTTGGGAGATCAAGGAAGGCTTTCAGGGAGAATGATGGCTGAGCTAAGACTTAAAGGAGAAAGCCAGGTAAGGAACCTGGGTGCAAAAAGAGTGGTGTCCCCGACAGAGCGAGCGGCAAGGCTTGCTAGAGTTTATAGAGAGAGCGAGGCATGGTAGGTTGGCCAGAAATGAGGAAATGTATCATGTAAGTTTCCTGAAGGAAAGCCTGAAGACTGTAAGCAGGAGACTGACATACATAGTTAAAGTTTAGAAAGGTCACTCTGGGTACAGAGTGAAGAAGGAGTTGGAGTAGAGCTGGGCAGGAAGGCGACTGCAGAGAGGCGAGGCAGGAGGTAATGTCCGCCCAGCTAGAAGAGAGGCAGCGGAGATGGTGAGAAATGAAGAGAGTAGACACATATGAAAAGGAAACACTCAGGGAATTTTCTGATGGCAACGGGGAGGGGCTGAGTATAAAACCCCTATTTCTGGCTGAGGCAACTGGATTGACGATGATAACCATTTATAGTTTGAGAACAAACAAGTATACTGAAGATGAGGATTTAATTTGGGATATATTGTTTTGCTATATCTGGGAACATGAGGATATATATTTTAAAGGTAGTCAGGTATGTAGATTTGTATAGTAAGGAAAGAGAACTAGAAATTTACATTTGGAGTCATTAGCATCGAGATGGTCGCTGAATCCATGGAAGTGAATGAGAGCACAAAAGGAGACCATAGAAAGCAAGATAGGAATAAAGTGACCAGGACACAACTCTGAGGCACATGGACATTTAAGTGGCAGGCAGAAAAGGGAGGTCCTGGAAGTTAAAATACGGTACTATACAGAAGCCAGAGGACAACTAGGAAACTGGGGTTTCACAAATCAAGGGCTGTAAATGCAGCAGGCCATGATCGCTAGTATCAAATGCTGCAGAGAGGTCAAGTAACATAAGAAAAAGGGTCCGCTGAATTGAACAAAGAGGGTATTAATGATTTTGCTGAGAATCTCAGCAGAGTGGTAGGGACAGAACCCAGAAGCACTGAATAAGTAATCCACTGTGGGAAGTTCTTGGGAAGACAGGAGGAGACGGAATCCAGGGGACCAGCAGGAAGAGATAAAACACAGAAAACACTCGTAAAAGTCTGTGCCTCAGGTGGAGCAGATACCTGATCCCTTGTGATGTCTGACAGGGACGGGATGGAGTGGGTGCAGGTAGGCTAATGCCAATGGGGACCGAAGTTGTTGGAGTTCCTCTCTGACGGGTTCTTCTCTCTGCTGAGAAGAAATGAGGGAGCAAATGAAAACTAAGGAAACAGTAGATATCAAGACACAAAACTAGCTGTTTCCTTAGATAAAATGTCCTTCACCCAAAAAAACAAAATTACTTTGGAAACATTTCAAGTGTACAGAACAGTATAGAAAATAATTACAATTTAACACCCATGTATCTTCCGCCTTGCTCTAAGGCTTTGCCACATTTGAGGCAGGTTACTTTCGGCAGAGAAGAAACATTATAGATACAAGTGAACTCTATTACATTCCCTCCTCTTCCTCTCTATAAGTAACCACTGTTCTGCACTTGGTGTTGATCATCTCCTTATATGCTTTTCAGTTTTTAAACTTTTATTTATGGCATACCATATACATCTTTCTGCTACTTTTCCCCCCTCTCAATATTATGTTAATGAACTCTGTATTAACACTAGTTAGCTTTAGCTCATTAATGTCCACTTAGTATACTGTGTATGTCAACTTGTCCAACAATGTAACTTATTCATCTCTTCTCCTGTAATGGATAAATTGTTTCGCTAACACAAGCCATGCTGCTATGAACACAGTTATGCCAGCGCACCCAGATATGATTCCTTAACATGCAGCCTAACAGGAAAGAGGGCACATGTGCATGAACTATACGACAAGACATTAGTTTTCAAGAAAGGCACAGAAGCAGCCCCTGGGCTGCCCTGGGCAAAGTGCGGCTACTTGCACCAGACAGCTTTTGGAGATGGCTCCAACGACCGAGGGACGGTCGCCGCTCCAGGAGGCCGCACCACCGCAGCCTTTGATTACTCTCTGTCCCGCAGCAGCCGCACGCGTGCCCATTCATTCCCTGCGCTCGAGTGTGCGCTCCACGAGGACCGACCCCGGCACAGCCAGGGGAGACGACGCAGTGTGACCGCGGAGAGCGAGCTGCAGCAGCCGGCCCCCTGGCTGTGCCAGGCCACCAAAGTGACAGCGCCAGGCGAAGGTCGGGGCAACCAGGGCCTGATCTCACTTTCCAACCCGAGTTAAGGAAGCGGAGGAAACAGGGCTGGATGGGCGCATAGACACTTGCCTCCAAGTGTCTCTTCACTTGCACTCACAATGCCGTCAGGTCAGTAGCTAGGAGCCCAGGCGCGGACCAGGCCCCCGCCCTGGGTGCCGCTCCCCAGTCTGGCCTCTTCCAGCGGCGCCTCTCTGCCTTACGCCAACTCCGTAAGGAGGCGCTAAGGCCAGGCGGGCGGTGTCCACCTCCTCAAAACGTGACGTGACCAAGCGCGGGGCGGCACTCGCGGCGGCCATCTTTAATTCGGGCAAAACCCCACCCTGGCACCCCACCGGCCACTGCTTCTCACCGTCCCCAGGCTTTTCACCGACAAACGTAACAGGGTTTAAACTTAGAGACAATGTTGAAGAGACTTGCACAGAGGCCTGCCTACCCATGACCCCTGCGGGGCCACATCCCGCCAATTTAAACATGGCGGCTGCACCCGAAGAGCAAAAGAGTGCGAACGCCAATGAAGTCATGCTTGCAATGGAGCGGAGCAGCGACGCGAGGAGGGAGTAATCTCGCGAGATCGAAGCCAGCCTCCGCTCGGCCCGGAAGCCTGGGCTGAGGGGGCGGGGGACGGAGGAGGGAGCGGGAGTCGGGCGAGAGCTCTAGGAGGAGTTCGTCTGCTGTCGGCGGCGTAAGCGGGGCAGCGACGCCGGGCGGCTACGCCGCGGAATTGGCGTAGGCGCTTTTGGAGAATCCGCGGGCTGCGCCGCTCCCGGGCTGGTCGCGGAGGGGGAGGGGATGTCGGTCAGTGCGAGATCCGCTGCTGCTGAGGAGAGGAGCGTCAACAGCAGCACCATGGGTGAGCCTCAGCTTTGGGCCGCCGCGGCTCGGGCCGGCGGCTCCGGGCGCGGGGGGGCTCTGCGGCCGCGGGACCGGGCTGGGGGAACGCCCTGAGGCGATGCGGGGGCAGCCGCGAAAGGACGTGGGGTGGGGGCGTCGGCGGGCCCGGGGCGCGGCGGCGGCGGCGGCGGCGGACCCGGGGGGAGGGGAGGCGGCGGCGGTGACAGTTTGAATTGAACGTGAGGAGAGCGGCGGCGGCGGCGGCGGCGGCGGCATTTCCTGTGCCGCGGCGGGCAGGCCCGGGGCGCGGGGAGACGGGAGCCGCGGCCTCCGGCGCCGCGGCGGGAGCAGCCCGAGGGGGTCGCCTTTGCCGGGCCCGCCGGCCCCCGCGGCCCTGCTAACCCCGCGGTCGGCCGCAGCGCCCGCGGCGAGCTTCCCGCGTGGCCGCGGGCCTGGCGCGGAGGTCGGGGTGGGTGGGCCGGCCCCGGAGGGCGGCGGCGCGGCGGGAGGAAGAAGGATGCGCTGGGCTGCCGCTGCGGCGAAGGCGGCGGCGGCTGCAGCGCTCCGGCATCCGCGCCGCCCGCTCGCTCCCCCCGCCCCGCCGCTCGGGGTTTCCTTCCCCGAGGCGCGGCCCCGGAGGCCGGTGGATGGCGGGCGAGGCTTGAGGACGGAGGATCGGCAGCCTGGCTTTGGGCTTAATTTTTAAGGAAAAGGGGAAAGAACGCCAGAGAAGGGCGCCCTCCCGAGGAGTGGAAAGGTGGGAAGGGTCGCTGCAAAAGGGAGGGACCCTGCTGGAGATAAGGCCTGGGGGCGGGGGGGCGCGTTAAGGGAGTTAGTTTTTGAAAATATTTCGGTCTTTTCAGTTATTCCCTCAAGAAGCCCTTTCATTTTCTTTCCTCCCCGACGTATTGGAAAAAGAGCAAGGCCGTTTCATTCACATTTTCCACTGCCGAGCTCCATGTCATTCTGTGTGTAGTAGGAAGTCAGCCACGGAGATTGTTCTGCCACAGTTTCATCTGCGGGCTTACCTCGTGAGAGCCCCCCGCTTCGATCCGGGTTTTCATCCCGGGTGGGAACTAACGTGTGACATCAGGTGCGCGCTCGGTTACCGAAATCACTTATTCTTGCGAGCTTATTGTTGCAGCCCAACTTGAAACTTTAAGGTTTCTCGTGGCTGTCTTCTGATAAAAGGGAGAGGATTCTGCCGAGTGCCCTGGGGATTCTAAGCGAACAGGCAGCCTAGATTCAAAAGCACGCTGCTTGTTCTGCGTACTTTTTTCTGTACGTGCAGGTGAGGAACAGGGCCCCCGCCCCGGGTACGAGCAGGGTGAGGGGACACTTCGTAGGCATTCGGTGTGCAGGTAGAGCGACGGAGGCGGTGCAGTTTACGGCCTCCCCGCAGGCTGGAGGGTGGTACCTAGCAGGACAGTAACAGTTTCAGAGCTCGTCACTGCTGCCTGGATCCCTTGTTCCTCCGAATAGCAAGGGAAGGGGCGCAGGGGGAGGGCAGGAAACAATCTTTCATCCCACCCAGCTGTTCAGTGGGTGGGGCCAGAGGACGGAGAGCTGAGCGGAGCTATGACATAAATGTGGAAGCTGCAGAGATGGTTTATATGGCAACGTTGCATCAGTCTGAGATGGGACAGCATGATGGTGCCAGGTCCTCTTCACACAGTTATCAAAAATACCACGTGTACTTTTAGGCTTACAGAATCGAAATTCATAACTGATTATAGAAATTCATTTTGTGTTTGTCAAGTAGATTTTAATTTACAGAAAAGATACATAATTTGTAATTTAGCTAAGAATTTTGGTTTCTGGTTTTGTTTGGAGATAAGGTATTCAATGCCTAACTACGTGAAAGGCATTGTTATCAATAAATTATGTTTTAGAGAAGTTTGTTATGAAAGTTGTTTGGACTTACGGATTTTTCCCCACAGAAATAATCTTAATTAAGTCCATGACAGAACTTCTGAGCTAGTTCGAGACAAGGTAGGACTCCTGACAGACCTTAAAACAATTGTAGGGGGTTAACAACGACACAGACTGATGCTTCCCTCCACTTCCTCCCCCCTCCCCACCCCCAGGGAAAAAAAGCTTGGGGAGAAGGAGAGTTAGATCTGTGGTTTCCAAGGTCTCCTAAATGGGGATGGTCAGATGACAAGACCAGTCAGAATGAAGGTGGTGGTAGAGCACTTTGATTTCAGACGTCTTGTAATTTAATGGTACACATACATACTCACTATGTACTCTACTCTGTGTGTTGCCCATAGAGTATTTCTATCTACTAAATTACCAATTGAAAACCATGTTTCACATTTTAAGCTAATACGCTATATTCAATTTTTTGTTAGAGGTTGAAAATTTTTATTTTAACGTTTATGCATTTTACTAAATTTTAAGACAAAACTTTTGGAATGTTCTTTTTTAATGTACTAACTTTGAACTGTAAATGACATAAGATTAATTGTACAATGAGACTGATGTAGAAAAAATATGTTTTTGCAGAGAAGAATTTTAAGGTAGCATGATTATAGGTTAGGCCTGCCAGATGAGAGCATACTGTTAAATGTAGACTGTTGGTCTCTACAGTGGTGTTTTGCAGACTGCAAGTTGAGACCTCTTAGTTGGTCTTGAAATCAGTTTTGTGGATTTCTACTGATGCTTTTTAGAAAGTGGGAAAGTAATAGAAAGCAATACATTACATTTAATATAAAATTTGGGGGGGTTAAATTTTGTTTTATAAGTATTGTTTGGTATACATTTTTTAAAAAAATTAAGGATTGTGGTCAAAAAGTTTTGTAAAAACATTTGGGGGTGTGTGCAGTATGGGGGATGTTGCAGTACGTACAAGAGGTTGGAGGTCTTGGTGTGAGGAGGAAAGACTTCAAATACTGTTAAGTCCATGTGGCTTTGCCTTATTTGGATTCATTGATTTTGTACTCCTTATAGCTAGTGTGGTTAGAGAGCTCTGGGGCCTACTGCTTGAGAGGAGCTCATCTCAAAGCCAGTTTGAGAACCACCACACTGGGTGATGGAGAGCCGTTGAAGGAAATGGAGAAGCAAGAAGTCTTTCCTAGTCATCTAGTCCACTCTTCGCCCTTGAACTCCTACCACTTAATAGTATTTTTCAAAGGTGGGAATCAGAATAACCTAGGTAGCTTGTGTGAATGCGTGTGTGTATATCATTTAATTAATTTTTGCAAAATGTGGTAATTACTGGACATAGAATATTATATAATACTAGGTCACTATTTTCCAAAGTAGAATTAATGAACCTCATGCATGAGGGTCAGTCAGGGTCCTTTATATAAGTGCCCTGAACATGTGTACCGTTTAATCTTGTAATACTGTATTTTTTCTGTAACTTTTCTATGTTTAGATGTTTAGATATGTAATTACTTACCATTGTGTTATAATTGCCTACAGCATTCAGTACAGTAATATCCTGTACAGGTTTAGCCTAGGAGCAGTAGGCTAAACCGAATGGCCTAGGTGTGCAGTAGGCTGTATACCATGTACGGTTTGTGTAAGTGCACGCTGTGATGTTCTCATAATGACAAAATTGCCTCATTTCTCAGAGCACATCCCAGTTGTTAAGTGGCACATAACTATATGAATAGGCTGTGATTTGTTTAACATGTCCCAGTATTTTACTACATAAATGATGACATAATGAGTAACTTGGGACACTGATCTTTTCATATGTGTTAGCATCTCAGAGCTTTTGAACTCTGACAAAAGATACTATCAGTTAAAGCAGTAGCATTGATGATAAGTTGTTACTGGCTTAGGACTTCAACACTCAAGTTCATTCATTTAACAAATATATGTCTAACTAGGGAAAGTGAGTTCAATGCTGTGACAGTAGAAATAGAAAGCATGGTGATTAAGAGCTTAGATTTTGGACTCAGGCCTGGGTTCATTCTTGAAAACTTAACTGAACCTTGGGCAAATAACAAAACTTTTTGTTTCCTTTTATGTAGAGAAAGACTCTAAAGTTATTGAAAAATTAAATGAAAATTAAATGAGATGATACCTGGCAAGTTCTTTCCCTGACATATAACAAGCACTCAGATCTTAGCTTTAAAAAAAGTTATCAGACTATATGGAAATTGACCATTTACTTTTCTACCTCCATTGTAAGTTTCTTAAAGTCAAGGATTGCTTTGTTCCCTTTTATATTTCCAACCTGGCATTTACTTAGTAAATTATTTGTGATATGATTTAAAGGTAGGTATAGAGTAGAAAGAGTAGAGAGAAGGACATCTTTTCCAAACTGGGAAAAATGAATTTTTAAAGGTGAGGGCTAGTGATTTGGCAGAGGAAGGGTAACTTACTCTCAGCTGAGAAGTCATGGTGGTGTAAGTTATGGGGCTACAGAGGTAAGCAGAGATCTTGTGTGCTATGTTGAGGATTTAAAAAAATCTTTATTGAAGGCTTTTAAAACGAGTGGTAACTATGAACATCGTGATAATTCCATTAGGGAAAGATAGAGCACCAAGGTGGGGCCTGCGAATTGAAGAAGGTTAAGGTAACAGTTTGAGGACTAAAAGATGTAGGACATTAACTAGGGCAATGGCAAAGGACATGACCTGTAGGAGATAGTTGTCAGGTATGTGGTATATGAGGAGACGTAAATGGTGGGTAATGAATCTGGAAATAATCTGAGCTTTCTAGATTGTATGGATGATGAGTAAGTACCATTTCTTGAAATAGGTAATTTAAAACATGAAATTGAGAGGCTTGGGGGACTTTCTAAGTGGTTGTGTGTAGTAGCCTCAATAGTAGGAAAGATCTGGGATAGAAAATAAACATTTTAAGATTTTTGTAAACATTCATTTGTGCTTCGAATTTTTATGTTTAGTAATTGAATGTGCCTTATTGAACGAAAGCTATACTGTAGTTTGATCAGTTCGTTGGTAGTTTTTATTTTTTTTTAATTTTAATTTTTAGGATTTGGTTGGTTTTTGCTTTGGTGAGTACAGTTGAAGGAAACTGGAAAAAAATGATTTGTGTGAAACTTCTGTACCCTTCAGAGTAAGACATATTGAAGTCACCAGTTCCTTGAGTAGTATTAAAATGTTTACTTATTTAAAGTTTCTACTGGTATATTTCACAGCAGTAGCTATTTCAAACCAAGGGTGATGCTAGTGTTCCTTTACATAATGACATTTTGTGTCTTTATGTATTCAGATTTGTATCCTTATGCCCATTGGATTGTAATCAGAGTTCTTTCTATTTGAGGAAGATTTTGGTATAGATTGACAATCAGTTTTAGAGAATACTGTAAATATTTTGAGTGACATCACTCTTTGTTAAGAGGAGGCAAAATGCACACAGTAATTTTATCACAGTGCTTTCTGTTTATACTGTTATTAAAATAACCAGGGTACCTCTTCACTTGTTACGTGTGGCACTCTGGGATGTGAGGCGATCTAAACAAACAAATTTTTTTCAGTAACTAATATATTGAATACCTTTAAGCATCAACATTTTAAACTATTTTGAATTTTTAAAAGTTTCATAGGTATACTTAGTTCCTTTCATGATTAATTTAAACAAATTAACCCGGAGGAGAGAAAAAGCCATTAAGTTATTTCAATCACTAAATGTTAATATGTTCTTTTTAAACTACATATATATTTTTCATGGTTTTAATTAGTGGTATATTAGTGGTTAGTGGTTCTTAATCGTGGTCAGGCATTGGAAACACTTCCAGTGTTTGACACTTGGAGGCTCAATAATTCACTAGGCATGAGGTGGGGGTTCAAAAATGTGCATTTTCATTGTTTTTGTTAATTCTGATGAAGCAATAAGATTGATAACCTCTGGTGTGAATTACATATTATGAGGTAACATATGTAAAAGTACTTTGTAAACTCTTAAGTTTGATACAAAACCAAGAAGATACTCACTTTAATATAGTTTTTGGTGTAATAACCTATATAAATTAAATATGGATTAAACATGTATTAAATATGTATATAGTATTCGGTGTTGATATCCTAATTTGCCTAACCATTTTATGTTGTAGTTTCTAGTATTTTAGAATTATTTTTAAAGAGTATCTTTAAACAAACCTCTTCTGTCTTCCCTAGTTATTTTCTTGGGGTATTTGTTAGTTTAGTACATTAAATTGTTTTAATTTATGTCTCTTATATTACTGGAGAGAGATTTGTTGTGTATAAACTGATTAGCTTCCTTATTTTCATTAGAATATACTAAACCTCTTAAAATCTCCATCAGGAATATTTGGTTTTGTGCTGTGACTTATATAACATGGGACTATTAAATAATGCGTTGTGATGATTGTTTTGGCTTTTTAACTATATATACATTGCTTTTCACATTTTTCTGCTCTGTGGATGTGCCTTCTTGTGTCCTTGAAGTTTGTAGCTACCCAATTTGCTGTTACAAATCTTTGTGATTTAGCTGCTCAACTTTTATTTCCTGACTCATTTCTGTATGGAAGGTCTGCTACCTATTAAGCATTGAGTTAGAGTTCCATTTCTGTTTTCTAGCTATATTCTGTATAGTTGAAATACTTAGTGAAAACAAAATAAAGAAGAAGTGTTTCATGTTTTATGGTCATATAAAATAATGTGCAAATAGAAAAGAACCTCAGAAACCAAAATATGTAGTCATTGTATAATTTGCAAAGATCATACATGCCCAGAGGACAGCTTGTAGTTTTTTAGTTTTCTTGTTGCTGAGAAGGATGAATCTAGTAGTTAACAAACCTCTTTTTTATATTCTTCACCTTTTCTTTTTTTGTAATTAGAGGAACTTATTAATTAGCTGAAGAAATGTCCTACCACCTTTTTATTTTTGTAGTCTTATTTTATAGTTCTGATCTTAACTGAAAGCTTGTCTTTCAGATTGTGGTTTGAGAGTGGGAGAAAAAAGGACATGTTTGTAGATCCACATATTTCCGTGTTAAATTTCATTGTGTTGTGAGTGTGTCATATGAAGTTTTTGTTACCTTTCTCAGCTTTTATCACCTGCCAATGTGACAAGCATATCTTTCATGTTTTTATCAAAGTGTTGAATGATGTTATCTGGGTTTAATTTTGGATGGATCCTTGTAGGGTATAATTCTGTTGAATTTGACATATAACTAACTAGCTATTAGTCCATCTTATCTTATAGTTTTCCAGCCTTTATTTCTCTACCTTGCTTGTATTCACATCATGAATGAAATCTTGTCAGAATTACTTCCTATAATTTTTCCTTTGCAGTCTAAGGAACGTGTCAGAAATGGAAAATAAAGAACATCTGATTTATCTATTTACAAAAAAATACTTGTGAACATGACTTCGTTTTCTTTCTATGTGATTCTTTTCTTTTTTTAATGGAAATGCTTCAGGTTTCTCAATAATAACTTGGAAGACAGAAGATATTATAAAACTGAATTACCTCCAAGTCCAGTTACTGAAATACAACCAATGTTGAAATTTGAATATATTTTCTTTCCAGGTTTTTTTGGTAAAGTTTTTAAAAAGCAGTAAGTCATGGTGGCACATGATTACATTTTTATTTGGTACATAAGCTAAGTCATAGGTAGGTGTGTGTTTAACTTTTTCAGAGATTGCAAACTATTTTCCTACATAGTTGTAACATTTTACTTTCCCATCAACTGTGTATGAGAACTCTAATTGCATTGCATACTCACCAGCACTTGAGGTGGTCCCTTAATTTTAGCCATTCTAGTAGAATTGTAGAGATACCTCATCATGATTTTAATTTGCATTTTCTTGATAACTAATGATGTTGAGGATTTTAATCATGTACTTATTTGCCGTCTAGGTCTTTGGTGGTTTGTTGAAATGTTTGGCCCATTTTTAAGTTGGGTTATTTGTCTTACTGAGTTGTATGTTTTAGATATTAGTCCTTTGTTGAATTATTCAAATAACTTATTTCTCATCATACTGTACTTTTATCCACTGTCAGTAATTCTTGCCTATCAGTTATTACTGTGGTGTTTGTTTTAATAGTGATTTTCTATTATGGTACATTTTAAAAATTGGATTCTTTTGTAAGGAAGAGCTGTTCTTACATATTCTTCATTTATTCATTCATTCAGTTATTTGTTAATATTGATATAGGCATGTGAATATTAATTTTATCAAATTGTCCTGGATTTGACCACTGAGAGCTATTGGCTCCTATTCATACTTTCAACATACCCCATCAGTGTTTTGGTACACTTCCTTACTTTCTGTTTCATCTTATATTATTCTTTCCTAAGCCCCGGAATAAGTCATTTCTCCAAGGAATCCAGGTTCCTTTTATTTGGGAATAGTATTTAGAATGCAAGGTCTGAGCACTAGAAGGGGTCATTGTTCATGAGGTATCATTGTTTCTAGGTGTCTTTAGCAGATAGCTCTAGGAAATTGTTTAATTACATACATTCACACATCCCTATTAACTTCTATATGTATCTAAGTGTGTATAAATACTGTATATGTGTATATTGATGTAAAAACCTTGAATTCATACTGATACACTACTCTACTACTCTAATCACTACTCTGATACTCTAATCCACTAACACAGGGTTCAGTCTAGGCTTTCTCTTTTACTTATTTGTAACTCCTTTTTTCAACAGTGAAAAACCTGGCTGTCATCCACAATTTATTTACATGTTTATTCAATTCTGGTATACACATAAATGTAGTTTCAGAATTGCTGTTAAAAATATATTTACTTAGTCAGGTATAGTACTCGTATATACTTTTTGTCTTTAGTTTTATACAAACTCTGAAGTTTTGTTATGTTCTTTTCTTCCCGACTCTGTTAAGTGTGGTTATGTTACTGATTTGAAATACAGTTAACTTCATTTGTTACTTCTCATTCACTTTGTGTTCTTCTCACATCCTAGCTGATTTTGGTTATTTTATTTTATTGGAATATGTGAAACACTACTGTGGAGTTAATAGTATGTTCAGAAGATCCCTCACACCTTATATCTCTTTTCACCCTATTCTGATTTCCCCTTTCTACCACAGTTCCACCCATTCGTATGGGTGATCCATCTCATCAGTGTCTGGTTAGGTTTTTAGTTTCTTCCTATATTTTTGCATAAATGAGAAGATACATAGAAGACAGGAGATATAAAAATCATATGGGATACGTAGTGTGCAGATCTTCTGTTTCCATATTTATATTTTGTCTAGTTGTCTTATCCATTTTTTTTAAAATGAGGTATTGAAATCCAGTTATTGTTGACTTGTTTTATTTATTTCTCCCTTACATTTTGTTAGCCTTTATGTGTTTTTGGGCTCTGTTGTTAGGGGCATATTTGTTTATAATTGTTATGCTTTCTTGATGAATAACTATTTTAGTGAGCATAAAGCGTTCTTTGTTTTAAAGTGTGTGTTGTAGCCACTCTCAATTTTTATTACTTTTTCTAAACTTTTTCTTTCAAGCTGTTGTGTCTGTGATTCTAAACAGTGTTTCTTGTGGGCACCATACAGTTGAACCATGGTGGGGGATTTTTGTTTGTTTTTGTTTTTTATTCAGCCAATCTTTGTCTTTTGATTGGAATGTTTAATCCTGTTACATTTAATCTAAGTACACTGAAAGGTAAGATTTACATCTGTCAAGCTGTAAAGTTTCATTTCAGTTACTATACTTTTCAACTTGGGAATTTTTATTTGGTTCTTTTTAATAATTTCTGTCTCTTTACTGATATTCAGTATTTGCAGACATTGTTCTCCTGCTTTCCTTTAGTTTTTCAGACATGGTTTCCATTAGTTTTTTTGAACATATTTAAAAGAGCAGATTGAAAGTCATTGTCTGTTGTCTGGGTTTTCTTGGGGATAGTCTTTATTGATTGCTTTCCCCCCTGTGTATGGACCATACATTTCTTGTGGGTTGTTTTCATTTGTTTGTTTTGCATTTCTCATATTTTTTTTTCTTGAAAACTGGACTTTTAAATAATACAGTGTGGCAACTCTGGTCAGGTTCTCCCTCCTATTTACTCCCCAGGGTTTATTATTGCTATTTGTTGTTTGTTTAGTGAGTTTTTGGGAGCTAATTCTATAAAGTCTGTTTGCTTTGCTTTGTGTTGTCATTGAAATCTCTGGTTATCTTAGTGGTTCGGTTATCTTGTGGGATCTTTCAGGGAACTACCAGACAGGTCAAATAATACTGCTTTGGGTTTTTTGGGAATGGGGCTTTGAGGGAACCTATTCTGCCTCCTCCGTTTGCAGACAGGCTGCTGATTTTTGTCATTTTTGTGTGTTGTTGGTTTTGAAGGTTACTGTGGATCTGGGAAGGGGAGGTGAAAATGGGCAAGTTAAAATGCAACAAGAGCTGCTTTTTTTTTTTTTTTTTTTTTGCTGCGATTCAGTCCTTTTTAATTGACTAAGCGCCCTTCCGATTGCTGCAAGCCTTTCTGATTTCCAGTGTTGCGAAGAAGTTGATTGTAATAATTTTACCAGTTTTCTTACTGCTTTTGATGAAGAGAATTTTCTGAGATCTTTACCTGCCAGTTTTTTTAATGACATTTCAGTCTGTGTTCTTTTAATTGTTCTCCAGTGTATGCTCAAGAAAATGTTTAAAGGTTCATAATACTGTGCCTGCTAATACGGGTTTCCTCTTCCATCGGAAAGTGGAGTGTTCCTTTGAAACCTTTTATAAACTGAAACGTGTAAAGCAAAGAAGCAGCTATTTGTATGGAAAAATTTTGAGTGTTTCCAGGCTCCCAAAATAACCTAACAAATCATACTAAATATGCTTAATTACGTCCAGTTTTACATTAAGTGTAACATCCTTAGTGCTTTCTGGTTTTTCTGTTACCTTAGGACACATCTTGCTAACAGATGCACAAAATAAATTGAGGTAAAATACATTTGCTAACAGACACAGTTCAAAGCTATGGCGGCTTGATGTTGAGATGGTGAGTGAGTAGTTCCCAGGGAAGGAGCTTCTTAGTGCCACTTTCATGGCTCTAAGTGTGCATCCCCCATATAAAGGCTTGCTGAAATCAAACACTTAATGTTATCCCCCCGCACACACTTTCTTTTCCCCAAAAAGCAAAAATCCTTTGGATTTCTTTGGTTAGTGAAAACAGGTACTAATGTAGGCCTTTTATAAAAGTGAAGTGACATAATGTGAACTTTTGAAAAATGGGGGATGCCTGTAATAGTTTTTTCATTCAGTGTATTGTTATTTTTCTTTTCCTTCTAAAACTTTTCTTTTAATGACTGGGTGGTAGTTTTACATTTGGGACTACCATAGTATAGTATTTTCTTCACTTATTTTGGGAACTTGGTTTTTACAGTTTTTCACTATCGTTGAATGTTCTTTTATTTAAATTTTACATACTCCAAGATTGTATGTTTGTGGAAGTGGAATTTGTTGAGTCTGAGAGCATGAAAACTTAAGTTTTTGGTCTGCTTGCTTTTCAGGGAAGTGTTTTAAATTTTATATCACCAGTCATGTAGCAGAGTATCTATTTCCCCACATCCTCACCCCATACAGGGTACTACTTACTATTCATTTCAGTTTGCACTCTCCAGTAGGTCTTTTGGCAGTGATGAAAATGTTCTATATCTATGACGTGTATATCTAGCATGATGGCCACTAACCCCACGTGGTTCTTGAGTGCTTGAAATGTAACCATTTCTAAATGAGGTGTGCTGTCTTTCAAAGATTATTATAAAAGGAAAAAATGCAGAATAATAACTAATATAAAATGAAGCCTAATAATTTTTTTATATTGATTGCATGTTGAAATATTGTATATGCATTGGGTTAAATAATATATATTAATAAAGTTAATTTCATCTTTAACTTTTCTTAATGTGCCTATTAGAATATTTACAATTACATATATTATTTACCTTATGTTTCTATCACACAGCACAGGTTTAGACTCTAGGCCATTCTCCCTTTAAAAAGTACTACTTATGTAAAACCTGTGCTCTTTAATACTTTCTTAAACTTGTCAGTTTCCACATCTTTGTTTTCTCCTTATTTGTTATAGATGGCACCGAACCCTGGGTAGTGTGGCTCAGTGGATTGAGTGCCAGCCTGTGAATCAAAAGTTTGCTGGTTTGATTCCCAGTGAGGACACATGCCTGGGTTGCAGGCCAGGTCCCTGGTTGAGGGCATGTGAGAGGCAGCCAACTGATGTTTCTCTCACGTCCATGCTTCTCTCCCTCTTTCACCCTCCCTTCCCCTCTTTCTGAAAATAAATAAATAAAATCTTTAAAAAAAAAAAAAAAAGATGGCACTGAACACTCAGTTTTCCTTTCCTCCCCAAGTTCTATTATCTTTCTGGAGCCTTTTTAGCACCCATGAGTAAAACTTCTCCAATAATTTAGCCCTATAACTTTTTGATTGTGCCTGAGCTATCATTTTAATGGCTCCATTTTGTCATTATCTGGAACTTCTGTTCCACTTCTAAAATCTTAATTTTGTGGACGAGTCTAACTACAATTTCACAGTCTTTTAGCTATCTTGCTTCCTTACTTCCTACCTTTCATCCTTGACCCTCTTCGTTTTTGTTCACTGAAATGTTAACTCTACTGGTCAGCTCCCTTGATCCCTTGTACTTTTGTGTACCCTTTCTGCAAAATAGCAGTTTCATATGCATCCTACAACCTGTTGGCTTATACTTTAGTTACTAATTGCTACTAGAGAGAAAGATTCCATGTATACATTCACACAGATTTGTGGTCTTCAAGTCTTAAGTAGTGGACAGAATTTCTTGACTGGCTGTTCTGTATTCCTAGCCTTTCTCAGTGTTCTTGTGGTTGCTGATTAAAATCTTTATCTCTTAAAATTCCCTGGTCTCCCCTCCCCATTCAAGATTAGCTGGTGATTTTATCTCTGGTGCTTACAGAAAATAGTCCTTCAGTTGAGAGCATTGTATCTTAACTCACCTTCCTTTTTTCAGCCACTTGTCTACTTGATCTTTTCTATTAGCACTTTTTTTTAAATCTTCACCGGAGGATATGCTCATTGGTTTTGAGTGGTGGGGGAAGAGGGAGAAACATATACGTGAGAAACATTGGTTGCCCCTGTTTGCACCCCAAGCGGGAATTGAAGTAGTAACCTAGGTATGTGCCCTGACTGGGAATTGAACCTGCAACCTTTCAGATGGGACCACACTCATGCTAAGCCCACACTACTAGGGCTCTATTAGCATTTAAACAAATGCAACTTTTTTTTTTTTAATTCTTAAAACCCTCCCTTGATCCTATGTTATCCTCTAGCAGACTTCTTGCTCTTTTCTCCACAGATAAGCATTCAGAAAGAATTGTTTACACTTACTACCTACAGTCATTGACTGCTTATTTACTTCCAATCTGCCTTTTTCTTATCTTTCCACTGCTCTGACAATGGTCCCTGCTAATATGTAGATTCTTTTCTGTGTCTTTGTATTGACTACTCCAGACATTTGGTATAGTTGATTACTTCTCTAAGAAAGAGGCCACTACAATTGACCTCCTTGAACTTCTATGAACTGCTTTCATCATTCTTCTCTCACTTTGTCCTAGGTTTGTGTAGGTGGTGGTGGGGTTTTGGTGTTAGTTCTGGCCTGCTTCCTATCTTATGTACGGTATTTGGATTTATACCCTTGCCCTTCATACCATTTAAATGTTGATTACTGAAAATGTTTGTACCTGTCTAACCTAGATATTTTTAGAACTTCTAACTTTTATGTACACAGCTGTCTCCCTAATGTCCAGTTAGTACCTTACGCTCAGATGATTCCTTCCTTTAACAGTTGGTACCGTCCTTAATCCAGTTGCTCAAACCTAAATCCAAAAGCCTGAACTGTACCTTCCCCCCAAGTTAATTAGAGATCTATCAGTTCATCTCAATATCTAACCCAGCATTGTCCAACAGAAAGAAACTAATACAAGAGGCTAATGGGATTTCAGCTTTTTCTAGTAGCCACATTTAAAAAACAAAAAGAAACGCATGATACTAACTTTAGTATTATATTTCATGTAACCCAGCATCTCTAAAATTTTATTTCAACATGCAATCAATATAAAAATTAAGATTTTTTTAAATTAGTCTTCAGAATCTGGCACGTGCTTTTATACTTACAGTGTATTTCAGTTCAGACTAGCTAAATCTGAAGTGCTCAGTTAGCCACATTTGGTTAGTTGCTACCTTGTTGGACATCAGAGATCTAATTTACATTTCTCTTCATCCCCACTGCTTCTATCTTGGTTCAAGTCTTAATTTCTTCTGTGGGCGACTACAGCACCTTTTGGGATTGCTACCATTCTCTCCAGTTCAACTTCAGTATTTTTTTAGTGGTAATTTTCTAAAATATGAACATGACTCTGCATGTGAATTAGTGTTAATTGTGCATTCTTCTACTTCATAACCTTTAATGCTGTACATAATTTTCAAGATGAAATCTAAGTTCCTTTGGCTAAGAGTTCCTTCATGATCTCGTTTTGCTTAACTTCTTTCACTTCAGCTTCTACGCTCTGAAAATAAGTTGTATTGAACTGTTTGCAATTCCTATAGAGGAATCATACACTCCTCTTGCTTTGGGGCCTTTGTAGTTACCAAGTAGTCTACCTAAGATCCATATTCTCCAGCCCCTACCCACATTTCTTACCAGACCCGGTCCTACTAGCCCTTCAGGGTCTAAAGGATCTAACCCCCTATCCTGTGGTCAGATCCTTTTCTGTTCTCATAGCTATCCTTTTGTGCTTGCTTGCATCAGTTGTAGTTATCACTGTGTTATTATAATTGCCTCCTATCTTACCTGCCCTTAGATTCTTAGATTCATAAGCAGGGACCTTGCTTTTAATTCACTTTCTTATCCCTAATTGCTGGTACATAATCGTAAGGGTTCAATTGCTATGTTGGTTGAATGAATGAAAAATGTAGTCAGTAATTCTGTAAGTAGAGTTCTAAATTCCAAGTTCAGAACAAAGAAAAAATTTTAAATTTTATCTCATTCTGACATATGTTCATAGAATTAAATATTAAATTATTTTGAACAGATTAACCAAAACTCCCAGGTAGAAGTAAGAAAATAAAAGTTTCTTCCATCAGTACAAAGTCACTTGTCTCAGTAAAAAGGCGGAAGCAGGGGGAATTCAAACTAAGACTTGAACCTTTAAAAATATTGGAGGGGAGGGGACATCAAAGTTAACATTTAGGATATGCCTATGGAGTTTTGTAACATCTTCATATTCTTGTTACAGTAAATTTAGAAATTTTTATACCACTATATTTAAAATCTTCAAAATATTTAAATGAAGTTCTTTCACTTTTTTCTTGGGTTATGTAAGGCATGGTAAGAATTTTACTAAGCAAGTGCTAGACACATATACACACATATGTAAGGCTTCACTTAAGAATACTAAGTAGTAGACAAGTAAACCTATGAATTAATAGCTTTTCCTTTTGTGTAGTGTCCTTTTTGTGTCTATTTAGAATTACTTAAATTTTAGGAGAAAGAAACTAATTATTTTTGTCACTGTATAAAGCAATATACAATATACCTGTTTTAAAACCTAAAGGGGTACAAATTGAACTAGAAGTTATTTAGGAAACACCAAATGTTTACTTTTGAAATGTAAAGTTATTCATATAAACCTTGGATCTTCGTAGCCTGGTTTGTCTTTTTTTTTTAATTGCAGTTACTAAGGGGAGAAATAGAATTCTGGTCTTGTTAAGGTAATTTGGGCTAAATTTTTCATTTTTGTAAAGATGAGGAGGAACTGAAGATTTTTTTTTAGTAGATCCTACCAGGAATATATCTTAATTTTCCTCAGATTCTGATTTTGTCAGGCTTCGAGTGTGTTACAACAATGCTTACTCAATTTTGTTGTTACTGAAAAGCATATTTAGCAATTTCCAAAATAAGCTGCTGCTTTACTCTTTCAGAAAATTTATTAAAGCACATATTAATATTCAAACCTTTAAAATGATAATGGGAGTTTATATGTCATGATTTTGCTAACTTTATTCTTTGGAATAGGAACAAATGGCAAGAGGCTATAAAGGATTTGAAAGGGTTCTAGTAAACTACCCATTGGTACTTGCTTGAAGAATCTTGTTCTACAAATATACTTGGTTTCTAGAAATAAGGTTAAATAAGTTTAACACTGAAATTATTGGATGTTGTGTTGTTATGTTGACGTTTCCACAGGCAGTGAAACAACAAGCAGTGGAATTGCAGTTTGATTTTCGATGAATTTCGACAGAGATGTGGAATTTCTATATATTGGGTTGGCCAATGAGTTCGTGTTTTTTTCCCCCCATAAAATAAAAGACATAGTTTTCATTTTCACCAATAATTTTATTGATTTGGATATTTCAAGTATGTTGGCTATGTCCCTCCTTCATGGTGTAACATTGATTGTTCTCAATTAATGTCTTGATTTGATCACTGTCAACTTCAGCTGGTCTACCTGACCATGGAGCATCATCCAGCGAGAAATCTCCAGCAGGAAACTTCACAAACCACTTATTGACATGTTCGATCAGTCATAGCACCTTCTCCATATACTGCACAAACCTTTTTTATTTTTTTTGCATATCGGTTGTGTTTTTATCTTTCTTGAAATAATAAAGCATAATATGCTAAAAATGTTGCATATTTTCTTTCCTCTTCAATATTAAAATGACTACACAAAAAAATCACCAGTTTTGATTTTTTTTAATGTATGCATATGTCAGCTGTCACAATACAATGTAACAAAATTGTTTTGAATGAAGATAAAGACAACTAAGCGCTACTAGAGCAACCTTACAGGAAAAAAACAAATGAACTTTTTGGCCAACCCAGTAATTAAAGACTTTGTAAATGTGCATATATGCTTTTAGAAAACATGATTTGATAACTGTTTATTATGTAACTGATGCTTGAAATCAAATAATACTCTTAAGACCTAAAGGTATTTTAGTAAATGTACTTTTATCTGTCTTCACATGCTTATATGTGTCAGAGTTATATCACTGACACCTCAAAATAATGTTTCTTTGCCCAGAGATTATATTTCATACTGGCACTGTGAACATTTCATTTGTGCAGGAAAAAAGCATCAGTATGTGGTTAAGTCTTATGAATTACAGAGTGAGGTTGATTTTAGAATTTGGGGTAAAGAAAGATTCTTAAGACATGTGGAAGATCTATATGTCTCCTCTTTGGGCACAGTTTCTTCCTCTAAAAACGTATTTCAGCTATTCAGCTTTTAATATTACCTGTGTATCAGCACTTTGCTAGGAATATAGAGATAACATGGTTCCGTACCTCTGAAAAATCAGTCATGTGTGGACTGACAAGTAACATGTTTAATTTTAAAATAATTAAAAATACACAATTATTTAAAAGGTTATAATAGTTAGATGGAAATTTTTTACTCTCAACCTAGATACTATTTTTCCTCACTGTGTTACTAAGACTGCTCTTATCCAAAGTTACCAGTAACCTTCTTATTTCAAAAGTTTATGGTCACATCTTTGGTATTTCATTTAAACTTTTGGTAGATCTTAACTCATTTGAGTGATCTTGAGCCAGTGCTGGCTCTTCCTGACTGATTGATCTTTCTCACTCTTGCTCTATCTCATATTTTGAGGTTGGAGTGCTCCACGACTCTGTATAGACCCATTTTTATATATAAAATGTCTCTCCTTGGGAATTCAATCATCCTCTACTACTGTCTATATGCTTATGATTCCAAAAATTTGTATTTTCACCATCAGCCGACCCTCGAATTCCTAGATTCATCTATTTAACTGACTGCTGGACATCTCTTCGTGGATATATAATAGACACCTTATACTTAACACGTTCAAGGCTTTTGATTTTTTATTTTGTCAGCTTTGGCTCTCACCTCCCAGTCCTTTCCTTCTCTGTTGTTCCTAATTTCCCTAAGAGATATCCCTAGCCTTGGAGTTGTTCAAGCCAAAATCCAGAAATTATCTTTGGTCTCTTTTTTCCTTAATCAGTCAAATCCAGTCCATCAGCAATGTCCTGACAATTCTACCTTCCAAACGTATTCTGAATCCTTATTATCCCTTTTTGCGTCTACACCACCTAAATTTAGTGAATCCTTTCGTTCTTGGACTATTGCAGTAAGCTCCTTACTGGTTTCCTTATTTTTACTCCTTTTTCTCTTAGCAGTGAGCTATCTTTAAAACACAAATCAGGTCAGGTCACTCGCCTGTGTGAAACCCTCCAGTGGCTTCCCATCATACCTAAAATAACATCCAAATTTCTTTTGTCTGGATCCCACATGATCTGGCCCCTGACTACCTTCCTGACCTCATTTTCTATCCCTTATCCACTGGTCCACTACCTCATATCGTTGGAGCTCATGTACCTTCTTTTTGTTCTTGGCAGTAGTAAGCTCATCACCACTTTTAAAGCCCACCACTTTGCCTAAATATTTCTCCCCTTTTCTTAATCCATACCGCAAATTATTCTATATGCCAAAGACTGTTCTAGGAGTTAAGGATAAAGCAATGAATAAGACACATGGGCAGACTCTGAGGCATTTTTCTTCTGCCTTTTGTCTTGTGGGTTCCTTGAATGCGCAGCCTGTAATACTTTCTCTGAAACTTCTTCAGCTCTCCCAGATGGCTTTTTCTTTTTTGATGCCACAATTTATATAATTCATTAATCTCTACTTTGATGAAGCTTATATTCTAGTTGGAGGTGGGTTGGGGTGGAGACAGCAGTAAACAAGATGAATGCAGTGTGTGTTAGATGGTGGCAAGTGCTAAGGAGATGAGTGGGGTTGTAATCTTGGATAAAGGTGGTCAGGGCGGGCCTTGCTGAAAGGCGATGAGTGAAGAGGCAGTACATTATCATTTCAGGTTGTGTTAGAACTCATAGATTCATGTCAATATACAGTAAAGACAGACACTTTTTATAGACATTTTGTCCAAGGGTAGTCTCACCTCTTCTCTGTGCTTCCTTAGTTGGCTTTCAGTTTGCACAGCTCCCATTTACTTCAGTTTTCCATTTGTTACTGCTTGCCCTCCTTAGCTTCCTTCCCTTTCGTGTATCCATCCTTAAGCCCACGTTTCTTCCAATTCAGAACTTTAGTTTAATTAATAGAACTTGAAATACAGCACCGTATAAATATTTTATCTAAAACTTTGGCCTTTATCTGATCTGAGCTGTTCTTTTATTATTATTATTTTTTAATTGAGAGAAAGGAATATCTATTTGTTGTTCCACTTATTTATGCATTCATTGGTTGCTTCTTGCATGTGTCCTGACTGGAGATCAAACCTGCAGCTTGGATGTATCAAGATGATACTCTAACCAGCTAAGCTCCCTGGCCAGGGCTGATCTGGGCTCTTAATCTAGTGACCGACAGAGCAAGATTTCAATATTTTCTTACTGGGATTAAAACTTGATTCCTGTATACCTTCCTGAAACTTTATCCTTTACAGCTTTCCCACCTTTTTGTAAGACTTCAGGTGCAGGGCACAGTAATTAGCTTTTATAAAAGGATAGGAGGTCTTTTGATCTGTATTTTATCAGGAGAGCTCCTGAATATGAATTAAACTCACTGGGCCTTGTATCCCACGCACAAAAAAGTATTGACATGTATAGAGAAAAGTCTGATATAATAGAGAAATATATTTGTAATTTACCTTTGATTTGTTGAGTTACATGTAAGTAACTTTTATTTTTTCCCTATCTTTTGCTGTGTTCCAATGGATTGCCTCTCCTGTTTGGACTAAATGCATCATCTACAATTCTTGGAATTCTTCATTTACTGTTCCTCTGTGGATCTGTTCTGTTGGAATCTGGAACACTGGAATGATGGAAATGTGTTCTTTACAAAGTAGCTGTGAGTATACTAGATAATTTATACAGATACTTTCAGTCTGAGTTAACTTAAATTTAACTTACACTAGGATGAAATATGAGCTAAGAAAACTTTAAATTTAATACATGTTTTAGCTCTACACATAGTAGGCTTTCAGATATTTGATTTTAAAATACTATACTCTTATCAGTATCCTAATTATTATATTTAAAATTAGGTTTTCAATTTAATTGGCTTGCTTATTTTGTCAACATTTGACTTAAAAATTATATGAGTGAAAAAAGGGTAAAAAGTTATAAATGGAATATTTAACTATTTATGTGATACTACTGAGGGATGCAGACTGTTCTTTTTTAGATCCAAATGTGTTAAAATAATGCTTTAAACTCATGAGTTTTTTAAAATAAGAATTTAAATGTGATAAAAACTTAAGAGAAATGAGTACCTCTTAGGAATATTTTGTCATTATATTTTAATGATGAATAAGACCTACCTCTAAGTATAATTATCCAGTAAGACTCTACTCAGATGGTCTGAACTATGGACAGTTTTCCTCACCAATGGGTAAGTTAAAAATCAGATTTATTTACTACACCATTTTAGAAGTAGGTGTCTTTGAATGACTCATGAAACTATTATTGAGGTCATCAAAGAATTAAAAACCACGCAGAAAACTGAATTTTAATTTAAAACCTGGATAAATCTGATGTCCCTGATAATGGAGGTAGCAGGTTTGTGTGAAACCTTGAAGTAACATATTCAGACCTGGTACAACAGCATGAAAGATGCTGTTTATTAACACTGAATCATGAGAACCTTCAAGAATTTATGGAATAATTGCTTTAAAATCAACATTTTTATTTCATCATGAATAGGAAGACAAATTTTAAGAAACTTATACCTGTGATAATTAGTATGAACAAATGGGGTAATTAGAAAAGTTCTTAATATAATTTTAAGGGGATTTGATTTTTTTAAATTGTGCATAAACTTTTTTTTTTAAGTTGATTGGTCAGAATGTTATTGTAACTAACTTACTATACGTTGAAATCATTGTTCTCAGGCAGGTTTTTAAATTTGTTATTTTATTTCCTTGGATTTTTATAATTAACCATTATATTGTCAGTCAACTCATATTCGATTCATTTTGTCCATTGTTGCAATTAATTAATACTTTTATTGGCACCATTATAAAATCAGTTTGATTTACCATGATTAATACTTTGTATAGTTTTCTAAAATAGGTTAATAAAGGGAATTCGAAATGTGCGACAGAAGAGTTTCGTTGCTATGTGAATAATTTGACCCTTTTTTCTTTTCTCAGCAACAGAAGAACCTTGAAGGCTATGTGGGGTTTGCAAATCTCCCAAATCAAGTATACAGAAAATCAGTGAAGAGAGGCTTTGAGTTCACTCTTATGGTTGTGGGTAAGATGATTTCTCACTAAAATTGAATTTTGATCTAAATTTTAAACTACTAATCAACTCTGAATGAATTTAAGAAAACAGTAGTCCAAATAATTACAGGGATCATGTGTAATTGATCCCTGTAATATTTTCTGTTATTATATGAATGCATTTTAAAATTTAGCTTTGTCATATGATGAGATTTATATCTTTTCTTGTCTCCATTTTTAAGATGGCACAATTTTGGAAACTAAGTAAAAATTGAGAAACAGTGGAGGTGGGTAGATTAGAGCATTAGAGAAGTTCTGTTCAGTTGGTAATGCTTCAAGAGGAAATAGCATCTGGTGATTTGTATATGCTGAACTTTAGAGCATAAATCCTAAGTATGATGCAACTTTGTTATATTTCCCCATACTTTTTAAGAAGGTTAAAAGCAGGATAATGGATTGACTACCCTTGACAAAGAAAATTGAGTTGATATTGGGTCTTTATGTAGTGTGCATTAATTTTTTCTAATATAGTGCATTAATTTATGCTAATATAGTCAATCCCCGGTATTGAATTAGATTAATTAAATTAGCTATAAAATACTCCTTCATTGAAGGGAAGAATGTTTTATCAGTTGACCAGAATATTCTGGTTAGTTAACTTACCTGTCTCTGGTTGAATAGAAGTAAAATGTACCTAGCTTGCAAATGACTGCTGTGGAGTAGAGGTGGGTCTGGATGGATAGATAAACCATCTGTAGAACGTGCCTTTTCACTAGGTTGCTAACATGATTATTGTATGTGAAGAAATAATATATCTTACCTTTACATATGTAATCTTAGTGATCTTAAATGTAAAACTTTAGACAAATATATGGTGTTTTTTTTTTAATTTATAAGAAAGCTTCCTGGGTCCACTAGGAGAATTATAACAATTTTCAAAAATTATTTAATATTAAAATTTTAGTTTAAAGAATAAATTCTTGAACATGTACTTAGTGGAATAATATCTGGAGATGAAGGTCACATATTGGATTTAAAATCCCTGTGAGATTTTTCCAGATAAAAAAATTTAAGTCATATATATGATCTTGATTTTTAGAAGAAATATACAGTTTCTTACTATATCTTACTAGTGTTTCTGGTCAGTCCTTTTGTGAACGACAGGTTTTGTGTTTTCCTTGATAAGACTTTGAGGATAAAGGAAAATGGGTGATTTTTCCACTACCCTTGGAACATGTATTACTTAGCTATCTTTGTACAGACCTGTTGAGTGCAGGGACTAAAATCTTTTCATCTACATAGTTGCCGTGGCACCTTTTAAGTATGTGTCTAATACATTGGTCTGTTTTTCAGACTTTAGGCCAAATCTAGCAGCATTGTTTGCAAATCATAGAAAACTATAACCAACCTTGCTGTAGTATTTTTAACTTAGAGAATGCAAGCTGTTACTTATGAGCTAAGTTCTCATTTTTGAGATTTAAACTTAGAGCACTTTGGCTTTTATAACAATTCTTGGTTTAAGACTTATACATTGATAGAAACTGAGAATTTATATTTAACACTTGATTTCTTTATGATACTCTTTGTTCTTTATTGGGAAAAGACCTCTATCCAGTAACCTTGCCTCATAAGCAATATTTGTTGAGTACTTTCTTGAGTGACTTCATTGTATCAAAGAGACATAATGCATATTCCCGTATTTTCTCTCTTAAAAGAGCCTATAATTTATGACAACATAAAGTGTACAAAAAATAAGTAACATTTCCAGAAAGTAAGTAGTACAGGTCAGTAGAATTATACAGAAATTTTTTACCAGTAAGAGCCATAGAGGGTTAAGGAATAGAGGAGAGCCTGTCCCTGGTTGAAGATTGTATATATCAAATACTGAGGAGGAATTAGGGCAGAATTTTAAGAATAGAATTGGGATAGACATTGAGGCAGCAGTCCAGTTGGAAAATAATAGCCAACACCTACATAATATGTGCCAGGCAGCATTCTAAGTAAAATTCTTAACAGCCCTGTGCAGTCAGTATTGTTGTTATCCTCATTTTAGAGATGAAGAAACTGAAGCATGGAGAGATTTGGTTGCTTGCCGCGGTAACATTGTTAGCAGGTGGCAGAACCAAACTCAGCCTGTTTCTCATTTAGCCTGGTGTGTTCTTAAGCACTATGTAGGGGCTAATTTGGACATACTAGACAGAGTGCGTGGTTTAGTACAGTGCATCCAGCATGTCTTGAACCTACACAATTTCAACTAGATGCTCTGTTTTCTGTAAAAAAATACATAAATGAAGATGTTCTGTTTTCTGTAAAAAAAAAAAAAAGTGAGAATGAATGAGAATTAGAGAAGTGGGAGAGGTGAATTTTTTAAAAGATTTTATTTATGTTTAGAAGGGAAGGGAGGGAGAAAGAGAGGGAGAGAAACATCAATGTGTGGATGTCTCTCGCGTGCCCCCTACTGGGGACCTAGCCTGCAATCCAGGTATGTACCCTCAACCGGCAACCCTTTGGTTTCACAGGCTGGCACTCAGTTGCTGAACCACACCAGTTAGGGATGGAGAGGTGAATTTTTTATTCCCCCAGTCATTATCAGCTTCTACATACTTTCATATTGTAAGCATCTCACTTTGCTTAATGTTAGTCTAGTGAAAAATATGGCACCTTAATATTAAACTAGTTACTTTTTATGTGCTCAAAGAAACAATTTGTTTTCCCACAGGAAGAAAAACAGGTTGCCAGTTATATGTAATCAGGCTTAGCTGATAGGAGGTATTTCCAAGGTTAATTGGCATGATTTGACCTCTAAGATGCAACTTTATAATAATTGGAAATTAGGCTGGAAAACCTAGCCTGGATTTTGAAGACCTTGAATGCCACCAGGATAAAAAGATTGGAGTTCTTGGTTTAAAATAAAAATAAAACTAAAAAGTTCGTTTAAAAGCCAAGGTCAGTCATATCTGATAATGACCTTTAGGTCTCTAATTCAGCAAAGTATCAAATTTGTTCGTGCTTGGAACGTGACTGGTTTTTTTGTGTGTCTGTGCTCCTAAATTAGATTTGACTGTGTTCTAAGAATAAAATGTTAATTGTAAGATCCTGATTTTACTGTAATCCTTCAAGGAGGTAGAATTCAGGAAAACTGTAGATTGCTTTATCTGACCAGAAATTATTTTGAAAAAACAAGTGATATTAAATATTATTATTTTGAATTCTTTGAAGATAAAAACCACAGTTTAATTATTTTTGTGATCATTTGATCATTTCTTTCATTTTATAAAATGTTTGTGGTAGAGATTTTTTTTTTTTAATTTCGTGATTTGTCAGTGTATTTGACTTACACCAAATGTCTTGAGTAACAAATTGGCGTTTCTGGCTTTTTTAGTGGAAGGGAGCTTAGAACATGTTGGTTTAGCCATTTTGGGGATTCAAAGTTTATTATAATATGTTTTTTGTATGTGACTTAGTAGCAGAAGTTTAGGAGGTATTTAGTCAGTGATAGCATATGCAATGACTGTCATAGTTGTCATTTCCCCTCACTATCTTGTTGGTGTTTGAATTGGTGTAATAACACCTACCAGTTATTTGAACAAATTTAAAGGTAATATTGCTCATTTTTTTTTCTAGGATTTTGGGCACTTACTGGTATTATGTTTAATTCTGAAAATAAGATACGTTGGATAGTTGAAATGCTTCCAGTAATACTATAAAAAACTTTTTTTGAACTCTGTATTTCTATTTTATTTTTAATAAAAGTTATGAGTAATTTAACCAATGATGATTGCACAACATTGTGACTGTAAAAACCATTGAATTTTATACTTTAAAATGGTGAAATTTCTGTTGTTTGAATTTTATCTCATATAAAGGAAATAATTTAACCTAAGCAGAAAAAGTTTAGCGGGAAAAAATCACATAGTTCCACATGTTCACTATTTTAATTTTTGTATTCATTCTAGATTTTTCATCTGTATATTTTAAAAACTGCTTTTATAATAAAGTTCATGCTTTATAAGCATAGAAACATAGTATTTTGTTTGTATGTATCTATAATGCTGTGTGATTGTTTTTTAAAGTTTGTCAGCAAACTGATCATTTTTTGATGTTGTTGATGTTGGATGTGATTGAGTCTTAGATTTTAATGGCTTTTGTAGGTTGAATATACAGGGTGGGTCGAAAGTAGGTTTACAGATGTGAGTACGCAAAACACAGTTTATTCTTGTATTATTAATTATTATATTATTTTCCATATGAACAACTGTAAACCTGCTTTTCGTTCTACCCTGTAGTACCCTAAATTTGCCGTATTGTTCAACATTGAGATAGTTAAAAGTAAATATGGGTACAGATATATCTGCTTGCACATCTAATGAATTCTTTATGATAAAGCTTTGGAAATTTGCTTTTCTTTTTTTGAGGCTTAAGCATTGTTATAAAAAGGGTTTTAATACATAATACTTGGCTGGTTCGATTGCCCAGTCAGGGCACATGCCTGGGTTGCAGGCCAGGTCCCTGGTAGGGGGCGCGGCGCGCAAGAGGCAACCGCACAATGACTTTTCTCTCCCTCTTCCTCCCTTCCCTTCTGTCTAAAAATAAAAATAAATAAAATCTTACAAAAAAATACATAATACTAAATTATCCTAAAATAGGTTGTATACTACTTTGCACACTTAGCAAATGTTGTAAGCACCTGTTTTCCTGTATATTGTCAATACAGAATATTACAGTTTTTTGCCAGTTTAATGTGTAATGATTGGTATCTTATTTTCACCTGTATTTTGTTATTGCTGGTTGACTTACTATTTTTTCATGTTTATTTATCTTTGATATTGGTTCTTTTGTAAATGCAGTAGTCTAGTTTACTTTCGAAAGCTATGTTCATTTTTTTCCCTTAATGATCTGTGGATATTTTAAGAATACTGTTATTTTGTGTGGTATGCTATTAGCATTTTGTTCCAGAATTTTTTCTGTGTTGTGTTTTATATTAACTTGATTTTTATATTGTCCATGCAATCTTTTTTTTTAATGTTTTTTGTCCTTAATGTCCTCCTGCTTGATTCAAGGTTTTGGGGGATTCTACTGTTTTAAGATACATAGGCTAAAATATTTTTATTTTGCAGCCTTAAATCCATGCAGGTTTTTTAGATATGAAGTTGAGTCAGGAATCTGATGTTTATATTTTAAATGGTTAAGTAGTCCTCCCAAAACCATTATTACAAGCTCGAGTTTTAAAAATATATGTGGTTGGTTGCTTCTCTTTCTTAATCTTTCTCATACACATTCTGTAGTTCTTCCTATATAAATAATACATTATTACAGTTATAAATTATAGTAATTATGCTGTTACTTGTGTAGGAAGATTACTAGGGTTTATGTTAATTTAGGGAGATAGGCACAAAAGAAAGTAATATATAAAATAATTACAGATTGTGTTATTTTCTTTTTTAAAATAGGTTTATTTATTTTAGAGAGAAGGGGGATGGGCGGAGAGAGAAAGAGACGATTTGTTGTTCCACTTATTCATGCTTTCATTGGTTGGTTCTTGTATATTCTCTGACTGGGAATTGAACCTGCAACCTTGGTGTATTGGGATGACTCTATAATCAACTGAGCTACCTGGCCAAGGCCAAGTTGTGTTACTTTCTAGGAAGTAAATAAACATGGTGTTATCTATTTAGAGTCAGTAGGGAAGACATACACCTGAAAAGGAGACTTTTCCATAATAATACCTGAAGTACATGAAAATTAAGAAATACTAAAAAAGAAAACTAAAAATGGCTTAACCAGCCAGAGATACTTATCATTAATGTTTTGCTGTATTTATCCTCAATATTTTACTTTTGACAGTTGCATAACGCTTCAGCTGTGGCTATCTCAAGTTTTAGCCATCGTTTCTCATTTAACATTTGAATGATTTGCTGTGTTTGATCTCACCACAGTGCTGCAGTAAATATTTTACAGAATGGAAATCCTGGTCAACATTTTAACTATGATTTTAATATCTTCATAGTATTTTTAAAATTTTTTATTAAATTTATTGGGGTGACATTGGTTAATAGGATCATATAGGTTTCAAGTATACATTTCTGTGATACTAGAACTGTATATTTCACTGCATGCCCACCACCGAAAGCCAAACCATCTATAAAGTCACCATGTATTAGACCCCCTCCACCCTCCATCACCCCTACCCTCTTCTCCCTGGCAGCCATCACACTGCTATCTGTGTCTACGAGTTTCAGTTTTGTATCTCACATGTAAGTGAAATCACATGATTCTTAGCTTTTTCTGACTGGTTTATTTCACTTTGCATGATAATTTCAGGATCCATCCATGTTGTCGTAAATGGCAGTATTTCATCTTTTCTTATGGCTGAATAGTATTCCGTTGTGTATGTGTGCCACATCTTCTTTATCCAATCCTCAATTGAAGGACACTTTAGTCACATAATATTCTAATCTGTGGCTGAATGTACCACAATTTTTACAATTTATTTCTCCACTAGTAGACATTTAGTTTATTTTTACACCTACCTTTGTTATAAATAACGTGGCAGTGAAGATCTTTAAACATACTGGGTTTGTGTGTGTGTGCTGGGGAGCAGAGGGCAGTATCCTTATTTTTTTTTGTTTATAGTTCTTGAAGTAAGATTAGTGTAGCCAAACATTTGAACATTTTGCGGCTCTTGATACATATTGGCAAGTTATTTTGTTAAAAGTTTGTGCTACTAAATGTTATACTTTTAAAAGGAAAGACAAATTTTACCTGAATTTGAGGAGAGTTATGGTATATTTGAAGGTGAGGCTGTTCATTCCATGGATGTTGTAACTGTTTTAGATGCTTGAGGGAAAAATGTAAAGGTACATGAAGACACTATATGGGAATAGAAGAGGAGAGCAAAAGTATACAAGTTAACTGCATCCATGAATAAGTATGCGGTAAGTGGCATGAGAAATGCATAAACCAAATGCTTTGGGAGTTTAGAAAAATAAGACTTTATAACTAAAAAGAATGCCACTGTCTTAAAACACACACTGCTAATTCATAGAAAAATGGTACATGATTTTTTAAAGTACTTAGTGTTTCATACACTTAATTCTTTACTTGATTTAATTTCAGTGTGTTAATCATGGAACATTGTAATTCAGACAAACAGTACAGTTTTATAGACTGGAAATGTTTTGGTTTTGTAATAGGCAATGCTTGGATTGACTTAGGGGAGAAATATAATCTGGATAATATCCCAGTTTCATTTAGTAGGTTCAGTAAAAGGTCATTCAGTGTGAATTTTAAAAAATGTATACAGCAGTACTCCCTTATCTATGGGGGATGCTTTGTTCAAGACCCTCAGTGGATGCCTGAAACCCAGGATGGTACCAAAACCTATATATATATACTGTTTTTTCCTATTTGTACATACCTGCGATAGAGTTTAATTTATAAATTAGGCACAGCAAGAAATTAATAATAATAATAAAATAGAATAATTATAATATATTGTAGTAAAAGTTATATAATTGGAAGCATGTGGCATTGATTTATAGTGATTTTTGTACTGACATAATGTTTTAATTTTGAAACATATTGATAAAGACAAGTTACAAATATAGAACAGAACTTATTTTCCTAAAACATTTGGCATACATGATCCCCTATTACTCCCTAAATATTTGTGTGCTTGCCTTCCTCAAGGATATTCTTCTACATAACCATAATATATCACCAAAATCAGAAAGTAAATGCTTATATACATACATATAGACACACACACACACACACACACACACACACACACACACACACATTTTATATGTCCATGATCTCTGTACTAGCTATCTATGTTGAAAACCATTAAGTTCACACTGATACCTCCAATTTCAGTTCATTCTGCTTTTTTTCTTTTCTATAGTTGTAATGTCCTTCTGGTTGTAAAAAACCATTATCTTATTATGCTTATTTGATCCATCCCCTGTATATAATTAATCATCTGCCTTATTTCCCGTGCTCCTCTTCTGCCCTCTCTGTGCAATGGCTTTGCTCAGCCCCTTCAAGCGCTATATGCTACTCATGTCAGGCCACTGTTCTCACACAGGTGCCCTCCTTGTCCTCTTTGGGTTCAGGTTTTCTCCCAGACCCTCTTGGAACCTTTGTCTTGCAGGCTCTGACTCCCTTCTCTGGGACCACTGGAACTCTTCTTCCAGCAGGTGCACCTGCCTTTTTCAGCCCCAGATAATGATATTTGGACTGAAAATTTGGAAGGGAAGTAGAAGAGAAAGCTGAAATAATTTTGAAGGGTATAAAAACTAATATTTACCTGTGTTGTAGAATTAAGTGACATCTAAATAGAAGAAATTTGGGTTTTCTCATTGCTTATGCTTAAAACAAGGTAGAAAAATTGCTAAAATTGTAATTTTGGGCTGCCATAGGGGGAAAAAAGACTAATGGAGATAAAACTAACTGGAGAATTTTAACTTGGAAATTAAAATTATTTGCAGGCATGTATAGCGTTGTAGATGTTACATTTACGTGTATTGACAAACTGAGTTTGGCGAACTTTTGGAGGGCCTCCAGATTTATTAACAGTCGAGACAAATAGGTTAATATTTAGAAGGAAGAAAGCTTTAGACTTTGGTTCTTTTGTTCTTGCACTGCCCACAACTGTCAAGTAAGCAGATGATAAACATAAGGAAATTGTGTATATTAAGGAATGAATTGTGAATTGAGATTGGTGGTGCATTCTGAACTCAAGATTTTATGATAGAAGACTACAAATTGTTTATTATGTTACAGGTGGTAAAATCACAGTAATAACATAATGGTGAGATTTTTTAGTGTTCTCTTGTCATGGTCTGGAGGTTTAGATTTTAATTGAATGATTCAGGTAACATATGCTGATCAGGAGTAAAGTGCTAGGAATTATGGACTAAGCACATGATACAAAATGGAAACGAGCACTTCAACCCTCAAAGGAATTTCTGGGAAATGCATAATACTAATAATAATTTAATTTAATAATTGCTTTAGTAGTGTTCGTTTAAGGTGTAAAGAGTCAGGAGAGTTATTATTTGGGCTTATTGGCATTAACATCTTATTTGCCTTACAGGATAGAGTCCTGAAACCAATCTCTCTTGTACTTAAATTTTAAATGTATAATATATTTTGGCAATTCTGTAAAAGAGCTGGTTATACTAATGCTTTTTATTCGTTTTTAGCATACTATAAAAATCAGTCTTATATATTTAACTTAGACCTATTTATAATACTAAGTTAGTATGGTGGTGTTACAAAAAGGGTATGTTTAACCTAGTTTTAATCTCCAATTTCTGCCACATATGAGCTTTTTGACCTTGGACAGATCACTTTGAATCTCAATTTCCTTATCACAACAAACATTTACCTAGTCTTTCTGAACCAGGAACTGCAGAGATTAAAAACAAGAGCCGCACCGGAAGGTCCTGAGGACCTGGGTGGGTGGAGTAGAGACACTTGGACAATAATGCCATCTGTTATGTGTAATTGCCTCTACCTCACAGAGGTCTTGAGGTAATTGTGTATCTGAATGTGCTTTGCATAAATAGTGTATGTATAATGTGCCTAGTAAATCTGTAAACTAAATAAAATATTTTAAGCATATATTTATTACTATATTTTTTACTTAATTGAAAAATCCAAATACCAGAAATGAAGGCAGCTAATATGTTTAATATTGTTTAATCCTTACTTTGAACTTTTGCTTTGTTGAATTCCTTCAGTCACAAACATTTCAGGGCACGCATGTTGTGCTCTTAATTTGTAGTTCAGTGTAGATGTCTGGGCAAAGCTCTTTTCTGGTGAGAGTCAGAGTTAGCTGATTTGAAAATGTTTAAGGGTTTGTTCTTCCCCCATTATAAATAAGATTAAGCTGAATAGCTTGCATTCTTGTTAACACAATATAATTTTATACTTGTCTATCTTGTGCATTTCAGTAAATATATTAAGTATTTTGCTCAAGTTACTTATGCGACTTCCCTAATCAGTCTTAAGGGTGCCCTTGCTTTATAGTTGCTATAATATTCAGGCTGTCCCTTGCATACCTTTTGAGTATCATATTTTCCCTTGTGTGTGTCAGGTACTTAATGTCAGTGATATAAAAACTCTTAAGAGAATGTTTTTCATTAAAGGTTGACAGTTAAGATTTTAATTTTGAATATCAAAATTAATTTTTTCATATAGGATGATGTGTTCTTTTGCTGTTGATTTATGTTTCAGTAAAATCAGATTTAATGTCATTTAGCAGTTGACAGTAGTATTTCTTGGTTCAGGCCAACATTATAGATAACTTCGGCCTAAGGCGGAAACTATAGAATTTTACTCATCTGAAAGGACAAATACGCAGAGAGATCAGATGAACTACATATTCATTATTCTAAGTCTTGTGTTTCTCTGAACCCTTTAATCAAAATTACCTGGACCACCTATTCAAGATGTTCATCCCAGGATGTGGGAATCTGCATTTTGATAAGAGCTGCCCTTTCCTCTGTATTCTAAAGTTTGTTTGTTTATTGTATTTTTTCCGATTACCATTTCTCCACTTTATACCTTCTTCTACCTCCCTCCTCCCCACCCATTTAAAGTTTAAAGAGCATTGCTCTAAAGTATCTTTAATGTTCAGAAAAAGGACTCAAATTATATATTCTTTGAAATAGTTATATTTTTTGGTAACTCAAATGTCTTTTGATATAACAAAGCTATTAAGACATATGTAGCTTTAAAATACTCAGATGGTTTTCTTTTAGAAATGTGATACAGAGGAGTCGGTGGAATTTTTTAAAGAGAGAGGAGATCACTTATTACCGATTTTGGTAGCTGTAATGTCTCTATGCGTAGCTGTAATTACCACATTCATTTTTAAATAACGTTTTTCATATAATGCTATGGCAGACATTTTCACATGTCATGGGTTTTTCAAAAGTAATTTTCAATGGCTGATTAATATTATTTTTATGGGAGTATCATAATATACTTAGCCTGTCTCCCTTGTGTTACCTGAAAGGGTCACCACCTCCACACACATGCAGTTAAAATTTTTTTGCATCTTTTTCCCTACATGTTTGATTCCCATAAAGAAGTAGATGACAGGATAAAGGATGTGAACTGAAAATGTTATACCAGCTTACACAGTTACCACAGACGTGTGAATGTTCTAGTTTATCTCATCCTTGGCAATATTGAGTAGAAATCTTTAAAAATGCCAAATAAAGTAAAATGGCGTGATTAATGCAGTGTTAGAAAAATATTCCACATTTTAATTTGCGTGCCTTTGATTTGAAATTCTTTTGTCTAACTTTTTATTAAGCGTATTTACACCACTAACAATAATTTATTTATTGTCATTGTCATTACTATGCATACTCAGATTTTTTTTAAAGAAATGCAGATGCATACAATCTCCAGTATGATTCATGCAACCCACCATTGGTCCTTAGGGTATAAATTTTTGCATATGAGATTTATAGAACTTGAAAGAATCTATGAATTGTCTAGTTCAAAAGATCAAAGTCAACTCACTTCAGCTTTGAAAGTCACTCCTTAACATCACTTTATGGAATGTGCTCCCTGCTCAAGAGTAAGTCAACCCCTCTTCTCTCTCATTCTTCCCCCACCCCTTTCTCTCTCTCTAAATCAATTTTTTAAAAATATAGGAAGACCATTTCATTGAGATGATCTGAGAACCTGTGAGCTCACAGAGATAATCTTTGACCTTGATGTGAAGGAAGTGGATCCCACCAACCACTACTATGGCCTCCCCATCAAAATGGGCCTCACCTATGATGGGGTGTTGCATGGTGAAAAGTGTATGCCCAAGATCAGCATCCTGATACTTACCCTGGGCATGGTCTTCATGTAGGGCACCCAGGTCAACAAAGAGGAGTCTGGGAAGCTCTGTTGATTTCAGCTCTTTTTCATTTTAGTAGAACTTACAGAAACTTGATTTACAACCTCCAAAAAGTGGCAGACCCTAACCTAAGTTAGACAGTACATTTTAACCACAAAATTATGGTAATCCATTTTTGAAGTAATTATGAAAAAAGTTTTTCATGTAGACATTTAGATTTTTTCTGGTAACAGAATTTTTTAAAATAAAGGCAGTTATCCTCTCAAACTGGGCTATAAAAAGAGTACTTTTATCTGAGTATGGCAAGAAATATCATAAACACCCTCAGGACCTCTCTTTAGGTGCATAGCAAGTAAAAACTTTGTAACTTGGTGAATGAGATAATTGTTGAGTGGCTGGTTGGAATGTTTGCTACTAGCTACACAGCAGAATTATTACTTAACTCAGGTCTGGTGGTCAATTACTATAATTAGAATAAGAACCTTGTTTAGATAATTACAAAACCAGATCATAGGGGACATGTTTAGCTTGCATTTTAGAATTAACATGTACAGAAGTCTGTATGTCAAAGGATACCCTAATAGATTTTGAGAAGATGAAGTAGTCTTATAGCAAATCCCAGGCCACATATATGTATGGAATACCTTGGAAATAATCAGTATCTAATGTAATCTAGACTGTTCTTGTTAGATTAAATCTTCAGAGATAAGCATATTAAAAAGCAAAACAAAGAATAGGACCCTCCATAGATAACATTTTTGTCTACCTCATGGGTGCATTTTATTGAATAAATCTGTACTTTTGAATTTCCCATCTGTTACTTAACTCCTCACCATTTGACTTCTTAAATAAAATTGCTTTTATTAAAGGTCAGTTGCCTTCTCATTGTCCCTTGGTCACTTTTTCTTTAACCTCTTATTTGTTGTTATTGACCACTTTTCTTTGCAATTCCTTCTCACTTGTTGTGATACTGCCTCTTGGCTTCTTTCCGCTGGCCATCTGTAAATATTGGTGTAACCATTATAAATATATTGGTGTGAGTTTCCTCAAAACCTCACAAACAAGCATTTCATGAATGTTTTATTCTTGGGCTTGAAATGTAATATTCTCGAACAGTGATGGGATATGCCTGGCTTTCATGGACTAGACCTCAGGTAAAGAGGACATGGGTTATTTTAACCTGCTTATAATGTTAAAGTACAGGTGTAATATTAGAGACTTTAGTTAGATACTCTTAGAATTTTTATTAAGAGTATAACATCTTAATTGTAAGCCTCACTATACTGTATTGTTTTAACAAGGTCAGAAAAAAATTTAAATTCAGTTACTTTCCTGTAAAATCCAGTGAAATGAGGAATGATGACTTTGTGTATATAGTGCTTTTCAAAGTCAAATAACTGTAAAGTAGTCATTAATTTGGATCTCTTAACAGATCTTAAAATATTAGTTATAAAGAAATACAAAATGTGGCCCTGGCTTAGTAGTTCAGTTGGTTAGAGAGAGCATCATCTTGATACTATAAGGTTGTGGGTTCAATCCTCAGTCAGGGCACATATAAGAATCAACCAGTGAATGAGTAAATAAGTGGAACAACAAATCAATATTTCTCTCTCCGTCTCTCCCTCCTTCCTTCCCTCTCTCCACTCCCTTTGTCTCCCCCTCCCTCCCCCTTCCTCTCTCAAATCAATAAGTAAAAATTTAAGAAAACATATAAAATGTTACAAATATATATTCTGTTTATATTTTATTGAATAATTTTGTGTTCTTAATTTACAGTGTATAATTCTGAATGTTATTAAATAACATTTTATATTTATAAATAATATAAAGATAAACTTGATTGAGGTTGTTTCATAAATTCTATATAAGTAGAATTTGAATTGATGGGGCTAATTACAGCCCTCTGTTTTGCATTAGTGACACTACTGTTTTCTCTTTAGTGAATCCTGTTAGCAAGAATCAATTGTAGTTATAAGTCACCTCGAGAGTATTAGGACAAGACTGCTATATTTTGCCTTATGATTATAGGCTTTCTGACATTTTGGTAGGGAGGTGACTATTAACGAGGAATTAATAAATAATTTAATGTTCAAACTAGGTATAGCTTCACTGCATTCAGCATTCCTTTTTATTTAATTTGAAGCAAATGTCCTTTAGTATCATTATGTTTCCAATCTAACCCTTTTACCCATTGTCATATGTCTCACGTTTATTCCCTACCCTCTCCAAAAGAACAGTCTATTAAAATAAACATTTTTATTTTTAAATATAAATTCTAAGGACATTTAAAAAAGTGAAGTTCCTTTTTCTTTCTCATTCAGTCCCGTTCGCTTCTCTAGTGACAAGCACTATTAAGTTGTTAGAAGTCTTCTATCATTTTTCTATAATTTTACATACACCAGTCACTCCCAAGTAGATATGTATTTTTTCTATAAATGGCACCATGCTGAAAATTCTGTTCTGTGAATGTCTTTTTCCTCGCCTAACATATTATACATATATCTGTGTCAGTACATGAAGAGCTACCTCATTCTTCAGTTATGTGGTATCCCATAGTATATATTTATCATGATTTATACAGTCTGCTTTTGGTGGACTGGGTGTTCACAGTTCCACACAATGTTTAATTTAGCTTTTTTGATTTTTAGGCACGTATGTAAATGCTTGTGTAATGTATATTTTTTAAAGTGAAATTGCTGGGTCAGAAGGTATGTGCATTTAAATTGTGATAGGCTGTCAAATTGTGTCTCAGAAAAGCCGTTCCAGTTTACAGTTTTACCAAGCGCTACCCCGAAGGCTGATCTATTTTCTTTAGGCTTATTTAAGCACGCGTTTTTCTCTGAACTCCACTTGAGTCATATCCCTTAGGTTTTCATCTGTAGTATTCATTTTGTTAGTATTTGAGTAATTTTTTAAATAAGAGGAGTTGAGGGGAGGTAATGTTTTATATCTATGTGGGCATGTGGATTGTGATATTCTTTTGTTAGTCTAATTTCACGGCATTGTAGTGAGAATATGGTCTGTAGATTTCTGTGTTTTTCAGTGTTGATCGATTTTCTTTGTAGCCAAATATATGATCACATTATGTAAGTATTCAGTAAGTATTTGAAAAATATATTCTCTTGGTAGGAAATTTTTCATTCATTTTTGACAAGTATATTAATTATTCAGATATTCTGTTAACTTTTTGTTTCTAAGGTTTTGCTATTTTTGTTATTTTTATTCTTGCCTCTATCACAGGAAACTTTCAAATAAATCAGAGTTTATAAATGAGAGACAGAATTGGTAAAATCTAAGGGAGTAAAGCAAAAACTTAACACCGAATTCCAGGTTCTCTTCTAGGATCAACTCATATAATATATTACTGTGTATTTTGATGATGTGTTACGAGGCATTTACATTTGTCTTGCTTATTGATACTGTTTGGATTAAATTTGAGTATAATGATGGAACCTTAAAATGATAGTCTGAACAAGATATAAATTTTTTCAAAATTCAGAGTTCAGTAGTCCTGAATTGAAGTGATGGCTCTGCTTGAAGTTCTTAGTGTCCCGGGTGCTTCCTTTTTGTTGCTTTATTGGGCCCGTTCTCTCTTTCCAAGGTACTTCATAGTCTGAGGTGTGTAATTCAGCTGTGAGCATCATGGTGACATCTAGCCAGCAGGAAGGAAAAAAGAAGAGAAATGCACAGTCCTTAGAGAAGATTCTAAGTAGTTCTGCCATATGGGCCAGGCTTTGGAACCATGTTCAGAACTGTCTTAAGTTGAAATCCTCCTTGCTTTAGGGAAAACATTACTGTGGTGGCTTTGAGCAGCCAGAAGGTTAGCATGTGCAGAAGATACGACAGGTCTAGAAACCAGCCTTGCCTATTTAGATGTTCTGCCCAGGGTCCTTGTGGCAGCAGCCATTCTTAACAGTCTTGTGTAGTGATACGCAGCCAAAAACTGCACATTTGTTAGGATAGTGAAGCAAGGTTCCATATTTCTAATTTAAGAAAGTTGAAAATTATCCAAGTTTTTAGGTAAGACTTTTAACATATCCTATTTTCTGTTGATACAGAATCTTAGACTTAGTTTTCGGAGCAGCCTTAAATTCAAAATGTCCTTACCTTAACTCATCCTGTTGCTTCTCATGTTTTCCTGTATTTTGAATCTCAGTAATACTACAAAATTAATACTTATCAAGTACTTACTATGTATGTACCAGGCACTGTGCTTAGGTTTCACATGTATTATTCTGTTTATTCCTCACAGCTCATGTACTATCATAATTTGATATATGTGAAGAAATGGAAAAATTCAAGTATCTTGCTTACTACAAACATGCTTTTATAAAAAGGATCAGATTCTCATCCGGAAAGCCTGAAGTTAAATGCTGATAACCATTATACAATGAACCACTTTGGTCTAGTTGTCCAAAACAAAGTTCTGAAAGTCATCTTAAGATTTCTCCCTTTCTCTTTTTTCTTCTCTCTTGCCGCCAATTAAGGCCTAAATATGTCTTAATTCTTCTTCCTCCTCCTCCCCCTCCCCCCCCCCCCCCCCCCCACCTCCCTATCAGTGTGCAGGCCAGCTGTTCTCCACCACTGGCTGCAAATCAGAATCACTTGACGTTCCCAAACCTTGGCCTTGGAGACTGATTTGGTAGCCTGGAGCCCAGGCATGTGTATTTTACCCTAATACACTGCATTGATTCAAACTTGTTTTCTGTGAGTTGTTCTTTTCCTATAAACTTAAAGTTTACTAGGTTTTAACTTTAAGATACAGCTTTGTTGTCATGTCTTTCTGGAACGTTTAACTCCCTCTCAATTTAGAAGTTATTTTCTGAGTTTACTACCATCCTAAACATATCTAAACATAGAGCTCATAGCATTTACTTACTTGTTTATCTCCCCCACTGATCTCTTAGTTCCATGAGGTTTGGAATCTGTCTTATTTATAATCCCTGTGCCTGGAACATAGTAGGTGTTTAATAAATACTTACCAAATTATATTTCATGTGAAGTATACAGTATTTCCATTGCTTTCTGAGGATATTTTATATTCAGAATTTGGCATTGGTTTTCAATATATAATCCTGTAGTCTTTATCAGGGCAAGTAAAAGAAAAATTATTACTAGAGGAAATCCTTACTAGTTAAATGTTTATGATTTCTTCTCTACAAATGGGACCCTACTTATGAATTATTGATTGTGATCTTGTGCATGATAAGGATGTTCCACTTATGCATTCATTGGTTGCTTCTCATACATGTCCTGACCAGAAATTGAACCTGTAACCTTTACGTATTGAAACAATGCTTTAACCATCTGAGCTACCCATCCAGGGCTTGTGTTGTGTTTTCTTTGATAGAGGTCATCTAGTTAGTGTAGTCATAGTTCACATTGTTAATTAGTCTAAAAAAGTATAAATACAAGGTGGTGAAATAGGAAACTTATTTCCCTATAAATTGCAAATTAGTTACTACTTTCCATACACTCACTGTTCTGACATGCTTTTAGCCTCTATAACTTATGGTAAAATTTCTGGAAATTTTTTATTTTGATCTTAAGCAAGATGATCAGTCTTTCATTGCCGTAACCACCCTTCAGGAATACCACATCAGAATTGGTGCTTAAAGCTCTGACCCATAATTTCATATGAGTTGTCTAGGAAAGGATGGAAGTTAGCTTATGTAGAAACCACCTGACATATCAAAATTGGCCATAGCATAGCTGCGATTTAGAACAGAGTTTATAAGCTCCTATCTCATACAGTCACTGTCAATAGTTTAAATAAAGGAGGAGGAATATTTTGGGGGAAAATACCAGTGAAAGTATGGTTGGACGTTTTATGATTTTTACTGAGTATAAAAAAGTAGATAATATTTATAAGTATTGTGATTATATGAGGTACATGCTATATAGAATTAAGGGAGAAATCTTGATTATTGTTCTCAGAGAATTGATTTTTTTAAAAAAGCAAATGCAAATAGTCTTATTCTTAAATATGAATAGCATGAGCCTAAGTTCTCCAGAGCCAGATCTATCCTAAATTTTATTATATATTTTATTTACCAACTATAAAATAGCATGTTTAAATTCTTTTGAGCAGTTGTTGAAGGGTTAAATGCAAGTCGGTAAAACATAGAGTTATCTACAAATATATATTATCTACAAATAATTACTATATTAGTCTTTTTCCCTTTACAATAGTAAAAGAGGAAACAAACTTACAGGTGTTAATCATCTATAACAGTATAATTCCTAAATAGGAAATTTACACCCACCTCCTTTTAAAACTTAGCTGAGGATATTGATCAAATTCCTTTCCAAGGTAATTATGGCAATAAAGATCAAAGAGCCTCAAATAGAAATGCTAACAATTCTTGGAGCTTAAAAGTTGATTTCAGTTAGTATTTATGAAACATTTTCAGGTTTTAATTTTTTTGTGTGATATTTTTAAAATAGCCATTTTTGAGGCAATTTTATTGAAAAATCATTTTTATGACTAAGGGCTAAAATCTCCTAATTTAGACTAATTGGACAGGAAGTTTTCTGAATTTAAAACCTGAGTACTGGCCTTGGCTGGTGTGGCTCAGCGGACTGAGTAACAGCCTGCGAACTGAAAGGTTGTCAGTTCGATTCCCAGTCAGGGCACATACCTGGGTTGCTGGCCAGGTCCCCAGTTGGCAAGTTGAGGGTATGAGACAGGCAGCCAGTCTATATATCCCTCATGTCAGTGTTTCTCTCCCATTCTTCTCTCTCTGAAACATAAATAAATAAAATATTTTTTATAAAAATGAGTAATCGATGAAATATTGTGTACTAGAGGCTAATTTTTATTTCTTTTAGTCCTCACTACTCAGTAATTAGCATCCTCTTCCTTTTGCTGATAAAAGTGAAGTGAAGAGATTGCATAAATGGTAGAGGTGGCACATCTATTAAGTGGAAAAGCTAAGATTTTTGAACCAGAGTATTTCTGAAGTTTTTTAAAGTTTATCCTAATATAAACTCTAGGGGAACTTATATGAAATAGGTAAAAATGCTTGGAATTTAATACCACTTTTCTGTGAATACCTGTCTGTAAATTTCTTTCCCTGTATACTTTAGCCATCTTTATTACTGTAGGGTGAAAATACCGTTTTGTTTTTTTTTTAATTTATTTATTTTTGGAGAGGGGAAGGGAAAGAAACATCAATGTGTGGCTGCCTCTCGTGCACCCCCTACTGGGGACCTGGCTTACAACCCAGGCATGTGCTGTATACTGGGAACTGAATTGGCAACCCTTTGGTTCACAGGCCCGCGCTCAGTCCACTGAGCCACATCAGTCAGGGCATGTAGGGGGAAAATTCTTAGAAGGAAGTATGTTGGGTGGTCTTAGTCTAAGTTTTAACACCAAAATGCTACATTATGTTGGGCAAATCACTTAACATCCCTGAGGTTTTTGGTCGGTTTTTTTTCTTATCAGTTTTTAAAAAACGTTTTTATTTTTAGAGGGGATGGGAAGGAAACATCAGTATGTGAGAGAAACATTGATCAGTTGATCAGTTGCCTCTCCCCCACCCCACAACCTGGGCATGTGCCCTGACCTGGAATGAAACCAGTGACTTTTTGATTTGCCAGATGACACTCAACACACTGAACCACCACACCAGTCGGGGCAACATCCCTGAGGTTTTTTCCTCAGTAGTAAATAACTGTCTCAAAGAATCGTTTTGCAGGTACAATGAAAACACTGCCCTAAGGAAAGATACTGTAAACCAATAGATGGAATTGGGATTTAGTCATTTATTCTGCATTATCAGAAAGATCACATCCTTTAACATCAAAAACGTTTTTTACCAGTACCTAAAATTTTCATTTATGCTTCTAAATGAAAATAGTGTATATATTTCTGACTATCCTCCAATGCTTGGGTTTTATCCTAGCCTTTCCTCCTTTATTTCAGGTGTAAGAGTTAAGACAGAAGTCAGGTATGGAGACCTATGATGTACTTTCCTGTGACTTAGAAATTTCTGGAATTTTTACATCTAGGAAATAGTGGCATCCCTTCGTTCAAAGGGGATAAACCCCAAACCACCTAGAATGGTTCATACCTTCTTGAGAGCCAATATAAAAACTCAACTTAGACATAGAAATAGTAAGGTTAATATTGTGAAATAAGTGCTTTAGGCTAAGACTATTAAACTAACTTAGCAATAACTAGATTATTTAATCCTGTGCCATATTAATTGATAATTATTATATGATTTATAATTTGTTTTAACTGTATTATATATATCCTGGAGCTATTTATATTTTGATAAAAATTAACTGCATACGGTGCAATATATTAGACTTCACATAGAGGGTGAAAAGAGTATACGGTCCATTTCTACCACCTACCTCAAGCAGACGCACTATAAAAAAGTAATTGCCTATCATTTTTTTGAGTCTACTTTATGGAGAGGCACCCTTTATACTTAGGCTGTATGGTATATAGGTAGATAAATTAGAAGTATTTTTTGTGGTTCATTTTTATCTGATGTGCATTGTGATTAATTTTTCTTTTTATCAGCAGATTCTTATTTTTCATAGCTGTATGATTTCTTTGGTCATTCACTAATTATTGCATTTATACTTCTTTGTTTTATTTCACTGAAGCAGCAATATATGATCCAGTGTTTCCTTTATAACTAACTTTGACCTCTAGGAATACATTACTCTTATAAAATAGGAGCTGTTGCATCAGATACATTACTTCTAAAGAACACAGATTGTAAAATAATAAAGCTAAAAATAATCTTTGGAAACATGGGTCTAATTTGATAAGAAAATGAGGACAAAGCTTTTTCTAATAGGGAATCTTTATAGTATATTTTCTAATGTCACTTTCTTGTCCCATCAAGAAGTACTTGCATAAAGCAGGTTTGATTATAGAATTGGTTGAATATTGAAGTCGATAACATGGCTGAGTTTAACAGATCTTTCCCCTATTTCTTTTAGGTGAATCTGGATTGGGAAAGTCAACGTTAATCAACTCATTGTTCCTCACAGATTTGTATTCTCCAGAGTATCCAGGTCCTTCCCATAGAATAAAAAAGACTGTGCAGGTATGTATATTAGTATTGTTAATTGATGATAAGCTGGAGTAATGTTAATACACAAAAACCACATAACTTTTATCATGCTTCCCTGGAGGTAGGTTTCAGAGTTGTCCTCAGCCAGTGTAAAGTGGTAAACTTGTTGATAAGAAAGAAAGAAGTGCAGCCAATGAGGAGTTGTGTTGAGTAAAACCTTATAAATTTGTCCTGAAGACTTTAATGGACATTACACTATGATAATTATAGGAGTAAGTAATACTCCTAGAGTTACACTGTCTTTAATAAGCTAGCTACTTGCCATATGTGGCTAGTTAAGTTTCAATGAATTGAAGTAAATGAAATTAAAAATTCGTTTTCTACCCTTGCAGCGTCGTCCCATAAACCAAAAGGTCGCGGGTTTAATTCCCAGTCAGGACACATGCCTGGGTTGCAGGTTCAGTCCCCAGTTGGGGTGCATGTAAGAGGCAACTGAAGCATATTTCTCTCACATTGATGTCTCTCTCCTTCTGTCTCTCTCTCTCTTCTTTCTCCTCTTTCTAAAATCAATAAGCATGTCCTCGGGTGAGAATAAAAAATAGAAATTTAGCTTCTCAGTTGCAACAGTCACATTTCAAGTACCCAGTAGCTGTATGTGGCCAGTGGCTACCATTTGGGCAGTGCATACATATGTTCACCATTGCAGAAAGTTCTCTTGGACAGCGGCGTAGAGAAAACATGACTCTCGGAAAAACCATTATTATTGAAACAGTGTTCTGTGTTAGTCAGTAACATAGTATTGCATAGTGGTTGAATGGTAGTAGCAATTTGTTAAAGCTCCCATGCTATGTGTGGTCTAATTCAGTACTTTTCAGTCTTGCATGTGCAATCGATCACTTGGGGAGCTTGGGAAAATTTAGTTTCTGTTATAGTAGGTCTGAGCCGGACTGAGATTCTGCATTTCTCACAGAATCTCAGATGATGGCTGTTCTGCTGGCCCGTAGACCATACTTGATACAGACTCTAGATCTTCACTGCCCAGTACAGCCATCAGTAGCCACATGTGGCTGTTGAGTCCTTAAAATACAGGTAGTCCAAATTGAGGTGTTATGCAAATATAAAAGTACACCTCTGATTTTGAAGTCCTAGTATGTAGAAAAAGAATGTAAAGTAGGGGTGTCCAACCTGTGGGCCACAGGCTGCATGCAGCTCAGTACGGCTGTGAATGTGACCCAACACAGAATTGTAAATTTACTTAAAGCATTATGAGACTTTTTTGTGATTATGTGTCACAATGTATTTAATGTGTGGCCCAAGACAGTACTTGCTCCAGTGTGGCACAGAGACTCCAAAAGTTTGGACACCCCTGGTGTAAAGTGTCTGATGATTTTTCTTACATTGGTTGCATTTTACAATAGTGTTTTGCTTATATTGGGTTAATAAAATGCATTCGTCTTACCTGTTATTTTTAAAGTGGCTACTGAAAATTTTAAAATTACTTTGGTGGCTTACATTACATTTTTATTGGGTAGCAATGCTCATTGATTGAAAAAAATTTTGGTGGAGTGAAGCAGCACCTAAGCAGAGAGGAGGGGTGTGAACAGTTCTGGCTGGAGCAGGCTTTACTGAAGTAGTGCTGCTGCAGCTGGATTTGAAGGATTGGCAGAGATTATCCTTCTGCACAAGATGGAAGGGCGGTCTGGAAATTTTGGGCAGAAACATATGAGGTCTGTCTGGAAAAGGTACAGCCATTGTTAATATAATGAGAATGGTTTGTGTGACATTGATGTGACCTGGCAGCCAAGGAGAGTGGACTGGACAATGACGACTTCACTGTATTAGTCAGTGGGGGCAGTAGGTGCCTTTGAGCAAACATGTGTACTGTGTGGCCATCACATGCAAAATGACTGAACGAGTAGAGCAGCAAATCTGAATCAAATTTTGTGTTAAGCTTGAACATTTCTCTGTGGGAACTATTTGGATGATTCAGAAGGCCACAGCTACAGGCAACTGGTGATAGGCAGCTTCATCACAACATTGCCCATGCTCATTTATCACAACTTGTACAGTTTTTTTTTGTTTGTTTTTTTGGCAAAACGCCAAATCAGCCAGGTGATTCAGCCCCCCTGCAGCCTAGATTTGGCTCCCTGCAACTTCTGGCTTTTCTCAAAACTAAAATCACCTATGAAACAGAAGAGATATCAGACCGTTGATGAGATTCAGGAAAACAGGACGGGGCAGATGATGGCTGTTGGGAGAACTGTGTGCGGTCCCAAGGAGCCTACTTTGAAGGAGACTAAGGCGCCATTGTCCTATATACAATGTTTCTTATACCTTGTATCTTCTTCAGTAAATGTCTCTATTTTTCATAGTATATGGCTGGATACCATCAGGACAGACCTGGTATATCAAACTACAAGGTGCAGTGTAGAAATTAGATCCCTTAGAAGTAATTGTGACATGAATATTTTATTTCTCCTTTGTAAAGCTTTTTTCTGTTAGGAACATTTTTGTATCCCTCATAGAGTATCAGATTTCAACTTACCTGCAAAAGTGTATTCTAAAAACTTGCCGCCACATTGCTTATTTTATTTTGTGATCACTCTGAGCAAGAAGTTAAACTTTATTTTCAAATTCTCACCCGAGGATATGTTTTATTGATTTTAGAGAGGAAGGGAGAAGGCAAGAGATAGAGAGGAACATTGATATGAAAGAAAAACTTGATTGGTTGCCATCCTGTACATGCCCTGACCAGGGATTATACCCATCATCTAGGTATGTGCCCTGATTAGAAATTGAACCCTCACCTTTTGGTGACAGGATGATGCTTCAACCAACTGAGCCACCCAGCCAGGGTTAAATGGAATAGTTTTTAATTTGAGGACCTTATTTTCATTTGGTCTTGAGCAACATTTTTAAAATTTTATTTTTTAATTATTAGGTACATTGTATACTGAAGGATACAAATTTAAGCAGAACTTGATGAATTTTTATATGTATTTTTATGTTCAGGTAATCACCACCTAGGTACAAATACACATTTCTAGTACCTCAGAAGGCTTCCTTGTGCCTGCTGTCACACTTAGTATTACATAACCCCCTAAACAATACCTTTTTGACTTCTCTCTCTATAGATATTCTTGTTCATCTAAACATACTCTTTGTGTCTGATTTCTTTCACTGAAGGTTATGTCTGTGGTGTTTATTCATGTTGCATAGCAATAGTTTTTCATTGCTATATAATATTCCATTGTAGAACTATATCATAGCTTATTTTTTCTATTGTAGATGAGCGTTTGGATTTTCAATGTTTGATTAATATGTACAGGGTCCAACAGAAGTAATGCCTGTTTGAGTGTAGTTGGTACGGTAATAATATGAGTGTAATAATTTATAGTTTTAATTTGAACATTTCACCTAAAATGTCATATGATATGCTTGAGGGTGATAGTGTTATGTTACAGAATTACATGCTTATGATTTTGTAATAAAAGATTTTGTAATAAAAAAGGGATGATATTTGTGCCAGACCCTGTATAGTCTTACATGTATCTTTTGGTGGAAGGCACTCATTTTTCTTATGAATGTGTATATGTATGCACACGCACAAAAGTATTTCTTTTTTTTTTTTTATTTCTTGCATGATTGAACATGTCTTATATACTCACTAAGTGTTCAGATATCATTGAAGTGCTTTGACCATCTTAATATTTTCAGTCTTTCCCTTTTGACCTGGGAGAGTTATTTATCTAGATAATGGTCCCTTACATTTTAGAAGTTGCAGATAATTTCTCCCAGGCTGTATCTGTTAAAGTCATTGGGAGGAGGCTCTCAGTTTAATTTGTTAGAAATCTTTTCACATTGGTCTGTCTCCAAAATAATCCAGTCTAAACTCACTTGACCCTCCTTTAAGGTAATACTTAAACAGTATCCTCTTTTATTGTGAATATCTTCTTGATTCTTCCTTTTTTAAAAATGAAGGAGTAATTATAGCTGAGAGTATTTCTAGTAAGATTTTTAAGGCAAAGGCCTGTGTACTGCTGTTAAATTTACCCCTTTTTGCCAAAAATAAGACTTACAGCATCTCAGAATTGAATTGATCCTGACTTAGAATCCCAAAGAAGTCCTCTTTTCTGACCATACCATGGAGGTATTCCTTGATATAACGAAACAAGCTGAAGATCATTGAAACTCTCTCCCCACTTACCAGGAGAGAACACAGCTTGTTCCAAGTCATTCAATGTAGTTAGAGAATAGAATGTAATTTTCTTTTGTGGTTGACTGGCTCTTCACCAAGCCTAGTAATCTGTCAGATGATCTGTTCTTGGATGCTCATAAATTCTCTCAATAGAGACTGGTCAGAAGTATTATATCTTAGCCCAGACATATTAGATCAGGAGAAATATACAATCCTGAATTTCAAAAGGCAAATGTCTGCAATTTCTCTGACCTGAAAGTATTCTGAACACTTCCAACTGTTAAAAATAGAGAGAGAGAGGAGGAGGAGGAGGAGGTGGAGGAGGAAAGAAAAATCCTGTGATCTGGCACAATAAGGAGTGAAAGTTTAATAAAGACCACCAATTTCATAACTTCCTTCCTGAGAACTATTTACTTTTAAGAGACATATTTTGAAAAGAAATTCCTGTACAGTCACACTCTTAGAAGGATGAAGAAGCTGTCTACACTGAACAGAGAGATGATTCTGGGCTTCCTGTTACATATAAGTGGTTCTCATTTGAGTGAAGTTTTCAGCATGAGATAGAAGTCTCTGAGATTAATTCCCACCTATCTTGGGCCTCATGACTGTGAGCTCAGCATTTCCCAGTGTGAGCTCACACTGTAGTCCTGGATCCAGTTCTTTATACCAGTGGTTCTCAAACTTGAGTGTGTATTACAGTCCACCTGGAAGGCTTGCTAAAATAGGTTGCTGAGTCGCTCACCCCAGAGTTTGCAATTTAGTGGGTCTGAGGTGGAGTCCAAAAAATGTGACTTTCTAATAAGTTCCCAGATCATACAGGTGATGATCTGGGTACTACACTCTGAGAACAACTGCTCTGTAGCGTTTCCGGCCTGCTACAAACTGGTTTCATTCTATTTCTGGGGGAAAAAGTAAGAGAGTGAACTGTTTTTCCTTAGTTTTTAAAAAATATTTCAAATTAAATGAAGTAGCATCATGTTAACTTCTGTGTAAATATGTGTGTGTGTGTGTTTGTATATATATATATATATATATATATATTTTTCCTCCAACAGATTGATTAAAATGAAGTGATAGAAACAGTTGAACACTTGAGCTCCACTTTATGTTCCAGTCTCAAATACAGATCCTCAGATTAACAATATTTTTAAGAAAAATATTAAATATTATGTATGGCAGCAAATTTTATGATTTTATTATATTTAAAGAATTTTAAATCATATTCATGTCAGTGAAAGGTTGCCAACTATCTTCTAGGGAAAAGCTGCCCATTTTTCTGAGACTAAATCCATTTTAATTTCTTTTGTGAAATGATAGTGTTAGATTTTTTTTTAAAGTTCATTGTTGGGATCCTTATGTTTGTTCCCTTTAAAACTTTTTCTTGGTCAGCAAAGTCCTGTAAATCGCTATTGTAGGTTCATTCTGTTGATGTTGCTCCAATTTTGGTATTTTTTTGGAACCAGTCAGTCACAGAATGCACATCTGAATGCTAGTATTAATATACCAGGTTTTGTAGCTACAGTGGTGATGGTCACAGTCAAAATTCTTAAGCATCTCACAGTCAAGTGAAGGATGTAGCAAATAATTAAGATTTAGTGAGAAAGATGCTGCTGTAAGGTGCTGTAAAGGTGACCTTGGCAAGGTAGATTTTAGTAAAGTAGTAGGAATGGGGTGGGGGGCAAGATGGCAATGGGTTGTAAAGTGAGTGGTAAATGAGGCAGCGAGGATGAGATAGCTGTGAGCTGTGAAGGAAGGATTGAGAGGGAATACCTAGAGGTTGAGTGTAGGGGACTGAGAGTCAATTGGTTTTTATTTCCCAAAAAGTTCTGAGAATGTTTATATCTGTGAACAATCAGTGTCTAAGGCATGAGAGGTTGATGATACAAGGGAAGTAATCTAAACATTTGTCGAGATGACTCTAAAATGGAAAGGGATCACCAGATCCTAGCGTGGAAGGGAGATAGGGGAATGAAGTGGTGTGGTTCACAGAGCAGAAGACAGAATCCTTACGTCAACTTCTCAATAAACTAGTTCTGGGAGTTGATGAGAACAAAGTAGTCTTAAGGGGTAACTATGCTATTGGTCTGTGCTTCTTTTAGGTTCTTGTGGGACATAATGAAGTATTTAAGATGATGTTTGTCTTTTAAGCTATTAAAATAATTGATAGTTTTTATGTTAGTGCTAAGTGAAATATCTCAGGCTTAGGATGTTGAAGTCTCTGCAGAGCTTTGGCTGTAATGCCGAGCAAGTGTAGGTAGAGATAAGCTCTTGACAGGAGATTCTAACCCTCTCCTCAAAATTTAATACAATTAATTAATTAACAGGGTTTATTTACCATAACAAATGGCTCTTAAACATTGGGTTAGAAATTTTTATTGTATTTAGCAGTCTTCGAAAATGAAAGAAATGAAGCAGTATAAACATGGAAGGCTTGACTTTTCCCTCAGATTGAAAAATGAAACAATATTAGTAAACAGAGTGCCTTGGATTTCTGGAATCTAGGAATCCAAAAGAGACCTCAATAAATTATTTATACATAAACAATATAAGGACTCCAGTTATATTTTTCAGAGAGAAACAAGAGTGGAAAATGCCCTTGATTCATTCCTTCAGTATAAAATTATGGGTTTAATCTTAGAGAACTCTGAGTGATGCCATAAAATATGCTGATGTGACCTGCTTAAGTAAAGTGCATGGGAAAGTGGCCATTTGGAATAGATTTGTTAAGAAAAGTTTGAAATTCCTGTACTTGAACTGATTTGTTTTCCATGGATCCCATGAGGATACTTGCAGAATCAGATGATAGGATACAGTTGGATCCTGTGAAGGGCACTCGTTTACAGTTATGTTTGCTGGATTTCTTCCATATGTTGCCGTTGTCTTTGTATTTGACCATGTATGGATACACAGAATTTCTTAGGCCAGAGAAGAAAAGAAGCTTTATAAACAGACTCTTTAAAGTATGTAAGATATAGATCTTCATTTTTCTTATCATATGTACTGATTTTTAAAAATAAAAACAAGGAAATAAAGCTCTTAAAATTTAAGCTGCTAGTACGTGTAATTAGAATACAATTTATTTCTGAAGGTGGAAATGGGCTTTGTTTAGTAATAACAGAACCAGAAATGGCCCTTGTCGGTGTGGCTCAGTGGATTGAGTGCCAGCCTGCAAATAAAAGGTCGCTGGTTCAATTCCCGGTAAGAGCACATGCCTGGGTTGTGGGCCAGGTCCCCAGTCGGTGGTGTGTGAGAGGCAGCTGATCAGTGTTTCTCTCCCTCTGTTTCTCCCTCCCTTCCCCTCTCTCTAAAAATAAATAAAATCTTTAAAGAAGAGAGAGAGAACCAGAAATGGTTTGAAGTAAAATTGGGAGATTATTCATATGGAAAATTACATTTTTGCATCAGTTTCTAATATACAGTACTGGTCACTTAAAAGAATTATTAGGTAAAGCATTGGTGTGATTACTTTGGATATTTCTGCTTTGATGACAGTTTCCATAAATGAATGACCTGTTCTTATGAAGGAGATGGAGATGAATTCAAGATATATCGAGTTATTAGACTTGACCAAATCATCCTTTTATTTTTATTTTTTAAAGATTTTTATTTATTTATTTTTAGAGACGGGGGGAAGGGAGGGAGTACGAGAGGGAGAGAAACATCAGTGTAAGAGAGAAACATTGATCTGCTCCTCTTGCATGCGCAGTGACCGGGAACCAAATCCACAACCCAGGCACGTGCCCTTACCAGGAATTGAACCAATGACCCTTCACCCTATGGGATAATGCCCAACCTACACTGACCAGGACCAGATCGCTTGATTGACCGAACTTACTTACTTACTTACTTCCTCACTTCCTCCTTTCCTTCCTTCCTTCCTTCCCTTTCCTTCCCTTCCTTTCCTTTTCCCTTTCTTTCCTTTCTTAGATATAATTGATATAGAACCACATTGTCCTTTGACTAGAGGACCACTAGGTATATTAATGTGAACTTCTTAAGCCACATGAGATAATATCACTTAAAAGTTTTCTTTTTGGTTTTGTTTTTTAAGTTTTGATCATCTAACACTGATGAGTCTGATTATTTTCTCAGTTATTTTGTCTCCTTCATATTATTTCAGTAACCCGGTATCAGACAAGCTGTATTATCTTGGCCCTGTGGTATGAAACAGTGCTCTTCCAAGTGGTATCATCCATCTTTGGTACTGAAGATGACAAAAAATATTAGAACCCTTATTTTTTGATGTTTACTTTTTTAATTTACAGAGAAATAAATACTACTATTTAATGTTCAGATTACCAATTATATATACTCGGTAAATAAATAATTATACTTATATTTGGGATGTCTAGATTTTTCACTGAGAGCTTATACCAGGATTGGAACAGCCTAGAAGACAAGACCTTTGCGTCTTACCTGTCTAAAATATTAGAAGCTCCTCCATGGACTTGCATGTCCAAATCTCAGGAAGTGTTTTCAGTTTTAACAAGATTCTTTTTAACAAAATAATTTTTGATTGCTACAGACCTACATTGTCCAATTCAGTAGTCACTAAGCCACATGTGGCTATTTAAATTTAAATTAATTCATATTAAATGAAATTAAACATTCTTTTCCTCAGCTACCCTGGTTACATTTCAATTGCTAGGTAGCCACACGGACAAACAGCTGCTGTATTGGACAGTGCAGATATATAACATTTCCATCATTTCAGTTTTCTTGAATGATGCTGCTACAGACTTTCTTGCTTAGCAGTCTTAGTTTCGTCCCCTCAGTCTCTTTGTGCAGCTAGAATCTGTAAGAAATGCCAAAGCAAAATGGAAAGCTATCATTTCTGTAACCCTTAAAGGTGCACCAAACTTCTTTTACTTGGAAATTAGTCATTTTTTCCTTTCCCAACTCTGCTAATCAACATAAATAATTGAAGTTACTTTTCACATGTCTATGATTACAGTTTACCCTAAGTCTGGTAGTGTTGTACTTAAGCTGTTCTGTATTATGGCACATAACGCTTAAAGTTTTCGTATAATTCTTGCCTCTTATCCCTTTATGCATAACTGGAGGAGTCTCAGGTCTTAGTAATCACTTGATATAAATGTACAATGAATGGGAAAATTATTCTTTTCTGGTTAAATCAGTGTTTGCTTTATCTAGCAGTAGCATATGCCCAAGGCGAATGATTTATACATTCTGATATAGAGCATAGGGTTACGGAAAATCTTAGATCGTCGGAAGAACTGGTCTTATTGTTTTAAGTCCAGTACTCTTTCTCAAATAGAACATTTCTACAAATTTTACAGGGAACTGAAGATTTTAATCAGAGAGTTTATAGGGTTTAACCCTACCAGAATACATTTTTTTTCAGTGCCTGGACCTTTGCTGATTGCTTTGGCCTAAATGTGCAGTATCACATTTGAAAAGAGAACTGGATCTTAGCCATCACATAAACACGAGTGTAAATAATTACAGACATACTGAGAAAGATTTGACGGTAGTAATAAGTTCATGTTATTAATTGGTTTAGACCAAAGTAGATGGAGATAGTCCAGGAAAACATTTACTGTGAGTGGTAGATTAGATGTACTTGTCTGCTTAATCACATTTGCTCTCTGAATTACTGAATCATTTAAGCACACTGTTTGTATTATTAGATGTGCATTTAGGGTATGTAACTATTATATAGCTTTAGTGATTATTACTGATTATTAGTTTCTTCATACCATGTATGAGCTGTAAACCTGCTATTCACATTGTGCTTTTCTTTCAAGTAACCATGACTTCTAATGTCCATAATAATTGATTTTTAAAATGTGGGGATGGGTATATTTAATTTGCAAAAAGCTTCTTGATTGGCTTTGATTCACCTCCCTGCCGCTTACCTTGTACAAAACCACAGGTGTGATGTTATGGTATTAATATCTGCACAAATTACTCTTACAGGTGGAACAATCCAAAGTTTTAATCAAAGAAGGTGGGGTTCAGTTACTGCTCACAATAGTTGATACTCCAGGATTTGGAGATGCAGTGGATAATAGTAATTGGTAAGAAGGGGGTGTCATCACTGCTTTCCATTGCATTTGGGGTACAGGGTGGTTAGCCTTCCTGCTTCACAGTTTAAAATTTTGCACCATAGCAAAGGCCACTAAACTTTAAATGTAAAGTTTGGTTCATGCTCTAGCTTTTCCACTTAACAGTGTTAACTTCTTTGAACTGATTTTCTCTTCTACAAAATGGAGATAATATCTTAGAATATTTTGAAGATAAATTCTAAAACAACATATATACAACTATTTTAAAACTTATGTTTAAAGTAAATTTCTGTCAGCTTTTAAAATACCCAAATAAGTTCATCATGAGGTTTCCATATTGTTTAACCTGTTCATTGAAAATGTAAAATGCTTTGTATATAAGTTTTCATACTGTAAATTGTCTTAACATTGATGTGTTTATTGGTGCAAATAATGCAGTAATTTAGCAATGTTTTGACTCTAAACAATGTTCTTTCATTCTGAAAGTATAGAAAAGATAAAGATTTTTTAACATAGTTTATGCCTGTTTTTAAGTCAGCATATGTAAAATAATTTAAAATGAAGTTATTAAAATAACTTCTACTGGTTAGATTGATTTGCCAATTTAAAACTATTGATTATTGTCCTTTTAACAAAGTCATCAGTTGTACATTTATATGTAGAACTACAACTTAATTTTTTTTATTTGTCTGCATTCTCTAGCTGGCAGCCTGTTATCGACTACATTGATAGTAAATTTGAGGACTACCTAAATGCTGAATCTCGAGTGAACAGACGTCAGATGCCTGACAACAGGGTGCAGTGTTGTTTATACTTCATTGCTCCTTCAGGACATGGGTCAGTACCTTGATGCTTCTGATAACCTTTTGTTGTTGTTTATTACCCAACTTTGGGTTTATATTTCAGTAATCCTTATTTCTCTGATGCACATTTAACTATACCAGTTGTAAAGTCCCAAATTCCATGTAAAAATGGCTTATAAAAAAAAGTTTTTAAGTTCTAGGTAAGCTAACAATGATTTTACTTCTTAGTTTCTCATGCATAAGGCTTTTTTTTTACCTGCAACATGGAAAGGAACAGTGTTTCGATCATGGTTATATGTCTCAATGTGGCTAATTTAGCTTTCATTTTTACTGCTCTTGTCACTAATTGAACCACTCAATAAGGAGAAACAGCCACAACAGTTAGCTTAGATATATTCTAAGAAACCCCAAGGATAATTATTTACAATAGATTTGCTAGAGAAGGTTATAGAAAAACCTAAGTACCAAAGTCTTCATGTGCCATTTCTGTCTTTGATAAATCAGTTTGCCTTCTGTTTCACCTTAGCTGTCAGAGTCACGTTGTTTAAGTATCATATCATCAGTACTAACCTTCAGCTTATCAGGGGTTAAGAACTAGATATTTGGACCTTCATCTGGTGTGATTGTTCTGTTTGGAAGACCAGCCTGTACTCCCTTTTTTGTTGTTTGTATTTCCTCTGTCATTTTGAATAGATATATGTGTCATTGGCAACTGCAGATGTTTGTAATTACTCTTCTTTAATCTTTTTCTTTGGGTAAATGACTTAGCATAACTCAGTCACTTGATTATTGTAACCCCACTGTCTCTTCACCAAAAGGAATTGGACTGTTATATATTATCGTACTATATAAACCAACACTAAGATTATAGTCGTGTGCACCAGTTCCTTCATAAAAGTACCTTTCTTTTCTATTTCCTGCTTCTTTCTCCACCTTTTGCCCATTACTGCTGTCTTGGTTGAGCATTATCACTACATAAAGCCTTAATTATGTACTTTACCATTTTTTGCACTGTCAGATTATAGTGTTGTGAATGTTTATTTCTAATGTTTGTCTACAGTGAATAAAGCACAAAATTTAGCCCATCTCAAAAGGCTTTAAAAAAGTAATCTCAAAAATACAACATACCGCCCTGGCTGGTGTGGCTCAGTTGGTTGTAATGTCAGCCTGTAAACTGAAAGATCCCCAGTCAGGGCACATGCCTAGGTTGTGGGTTTGATCCCCAGTCAGGGTACCTGCAGAAGGCAGCCAGTCAATGTCTGTCTATTTGTCTCTGTCTCTCTTTCTCTGTCTCTGAAAGCAATGGAAAAAGAAAAGTCCTCAGGTGAGGATAAAAAAAAAAACAAAACTCTGTATGGCCTTTTATGAGTTCTTGTTAGTTTCTCTCTGAATTTATATATTTTTAAAATCATTTCGGTTTAACTAGTTGGAGCTTTTTCTTGGACACCAACAGAATAATATCTTAATCTGCAGTTAAGTCAACACAAATTCGTCAGTTTATATCCACTTATTATTTTAGGTCTTTTGGACTCTCTCCAAGATTTAGTAATTCTCATGAAATCACATTTCTTCTATCCCCCAGGGGAAAAGATATTTCTTAAAATTGCTTGGGAAATAAGATATTTTTAAGCAAAAATTTTTGATATGCTTCAAATGATGTGTAGTGGCTTTGGACCATTTATTGTTTGTCACAAGGAATGGGAGTTCAAAATTTTATTTCCGATGTATGAAAATGTGCTTTTGAATAGTTTCTCAGCTAAACTATTTTTGGAACTGGACCAAAGTTTTGTCCATTTGTATTTGCTACTATGCATTTAAGTGAAAGAGTATGACCCTGAATTTTATGTCGAGAGTTGCAAATCACCTTCTCACCACAGACTGAAATTCCAGGCAGTCTGATAGATGAATTAGGACCTATCTTTTATGGGAAGTCCCTGGATTTCTTTTTTACTGAGATCCTATTTTTGGAGTAATTATGAATTGTTCCAGCAGTGTGTTTTCAGTGCCCCCACCTCACCCACTATGTGTGATCACTGAACACACAGCGTTAATTTATGATTTCAGCTATTGGTTGTTTCTTTGTTCAGTGGTTGGTAATTGCCATTAAAATAAAAAACTGACTTGGAATTTGAATTTTAAAATGGTGTTTTTACACTTTTGAATATTTATTGCCACTTAAAATGTCACTCAGTGAGTTTTATATAAGGTTTTTTACTTATATACATATATATGTTTACTATAAATATTTGTCATTTGCCCTTTGTTTATTTTGCTGTAGACCTTGAGGTTAAATAGCCTTTTCCTTCTGATGTGGGATTGTTTCCTATAAATTCTTAAAGGACTTTTCATTGTTTAAAAACAACATTTAAAGACTAAACTTGTGGGAAAAGATGACCTGAAATACAATTGAATGTACAGAGGAAAAATTTCAACCAGAAAATAATCTACATGTGAACTAAATATTTTGTGCTGTTTACATTTTGTAAGCTCCTGATATTTGACTGCTAATTTAAAAGGGCAAAAGGGTTTTATTGGGGTTTTTATAAAAGGTTTTACCTTTCTTCTGAAGTTCATCATGGTTAATTTTGAGGGTCTTTTTCTTTAAAAATTGCAGTAATATAATAAACATCCAGAAAGTACTGTTTTACTTTTAAGTGTGAAATCTTGTTACCTTGGATTTTGATTTTAGTATTTTATATTAAATGCTCTTAAGATTTATTAAAATTTTAATTAGCTGAATTCTTTTCTGTCACTGATTTAAGTAGGTGATGGTGATAGAAATTATGATTTGTCATGAGTATAATCTGAAAAATGAACCATAGAAGTTTACAAATCTAAGGTTGTTTGGGCCATAGCTTTTGTATTTAGTGTTGTATGAATGATTAGTGAAAGGAAGCAAAACTTAAATCTTTTTCACAGATGGATAGGTTCTTTCAGTTGGCACTAATAGGTAAAGGTGCCATTTGCAGATAATACAGTGTTATTCTAGCCATACTTTCTTTTCTGTAGTGTTCCCTATTCTCTGAATATCAATATCAAATTCCAAAGGATTCAAGATAAGGAGAATTAGAATAGGAGGTAGCTAACTTCTTGCCCCCTCCCCTTCTTGCCCCTACCTCCTGCCAGTCAGTGTCACTACTACTGGGAGGTATAGTAATATTTGGTAGTAAAAAGGAATACCTAATTAGTCTTTGGGCCCAAATCTAATGTTATCTTTTCTCTTCCCTCTCTCACACACTGTAGTACTTCAGGAGAACCATATGTATTTATAAATATACTTACATATATAGTTTTATGTAAATATATATATTTATATATAAATATATATAATAAATATATATAATTACAGTTTTATATATATATAAATTATAGTACTCTAAGAGAGCCCTAACAAGGGCTTTCTCTTTATTTTAAAATATTAGTCAGTAAAATTTATAACATGATTAGATCTTTATTTCATTTTTCTCATGGCTTTATAAAAGTTAAGGACTACCACTTCGAATGATATTTTTATGTAAAATATTTCCATTATCTTATTTACTTTTGTAGACTGTTAATTTTTAGTCTGCAGTATATTCTAGATGTGAGGAAACTTTTTGGTTTTCATTTAGCTCTTCAAAGACATAAGGAAGTCACAGTAGTTTACTTTTTTGGTCAGTAAATATTTGGGCGCCTTCTCAAGTATTGAGACTGTACTGGGTGTTGGAGATACAGATAAATGAGACAAAACCTCTGCTCTTGAGGAATTAGTGGGAACAGGGGGAAAATCTGTGGTAAATTGCGTTGTGACTGCTTAGAAAGGTGCCTACCTAGTTTTAAGTTAGAGAAGGATTCCCAGATGAACTGAGAATTGTGGGCCAAGTCCTAAAGGTGAACAGGAATTAGACCAAGAAGAAGGGGGATGGGAATGGAGCATGTTTCAGGCCAGAGGTCAGAAGTTCAAAATGGCTGGCATGTTGGAAATAGGAGGTGGCAAAAGATGTGAAGGAATGCTAAGAGATGAGGACAGCTGGAGAGGCTGTCTCTTCCCAGGCCTGTAGGCCACAATAGCTAAGGAATCTGGTAAGGTTTTCAGTCAGGGAATGATTTGATCAGATTTTATTTTATTTTATTTTATTTTTATTTTTAATTATTTTTTAAAATTAAATTTATTGAGGTGACATTGGTTAACAAGATCATAATAGGTTTCAAATGTGTATTTCTGTGATACATGATCTGTGTGCCTGCCACCCACAGTCAGATCGTCTTCCAGATTCGGATTTTAGAAAGACTCTTCTGACTGCGCTGTGCACGATTTGAAGGGAAACCAGATAGGCTCTTGTAATCATCCATCCCGAAGGTCTCGGTGGCCTGAACCGAAGTAATGGGAATGGAGATACATACACGTTGCTTCATTCAGCTGGTCTTGGTGACTCTTTGGAAGTAATAGTTAGAGAAGGGAACAATCTGGGCTTCAGCCTTTAGTAATTGAGTGGATCTTAGTGCCTTTCACTGAAGTAGAAAAACAGAAGTGGGGTAGTTTGAGCTTCAGATGAGCTTTTGGTTTTGAGGAGCCAAAATGGTATGTTCAAGTAGTATTTCTACTGGGTGAACACAAGTCTGAAAAATAAGAATGAGATACTGGTTTGGTGTGAAGATTTAGAAGTTGTTGACCCATAGAGGATAATAGAAATTATTGTAGTTGATGATAGCACACGTAATGAAGACTAAGAAGAGGAGGCGCCTTGGAGAGAATGCCTCTTAAGGGACTAGCTAACAAAGAGGGTCCTGGAAAGTACCCTAGGGAGCAGCTTGTGAGCGAACAATGCCAAGTGCTGCCTAATGAGCGCACTGAAAAGCATGGCAAAACCTGTGGCCTCTGTCAGTTAGCAGTAGGCAAGTCTTTGGTTACCTGCAAGTACAGTGTAGAGGTGGAGGTGGCAGCCATATTGTAATAGGTTAAGCAGTGGTGAAGATTCTCTTCTGAGCCTTTTCTTTGAGGAATATAGTTGGTAGAAAGAACCGCATACGGGGTTCTTAAAAACAAAGATTCGTTAAATTTTGAGTAATAAATATAGAACCACTTCTAGGAAAGCCTATTAGGAGCCTTTCAGGTGTTTCTAATTCATCTTTAGGGCCAAAATGCTATGACCAGAACAGGAGTGACTCAAGGCCTTAGCTACTGCTGTGCTGTTTGAAGTCCTAGTCTCCCTAACCATTGCTGTCCCAGCACATCTTTGCAGACTGTTTCTGATGACCAAGTAAAGTAGTCCCAGTGTTTTTCATTTACCATTGAGGGTGTGAAGAATCTGTTTTTCCAAACTTACCATTTCAGTCATATTAAATATTATGTATTTCAGACTTAAACCATTGGATATTGAGTTTATGAAGCGTTTGCATGAAAAAGTGAACATCATCCCACTTATTGCCAAAGCAGACACGCTCACACCAGAGGAGTGCCAACAGTTTAAAAAACAGGTGGGCTGAATGAGCTTGAACTCTTGGGTTTCTCATACCATTCATGTCATTGCAGTTTTTATTTTCAATATAATGTGTTACAGTGTACTTCTCTTGCTACTGTTCTGTGTGGTTGTATATACTATATTACAAATAACTCTTGAAAATAATCCTTTGCCTTAGTTTTCTCCTCAGAGCTCTTATCCGTTATCATAGGGCCTTATCCTCTGTCACTAAGGCTATTTTAGATGTTTCTATATGGCCTTCACCAGCACCCCCTCCCCACGCCCTTTAGAATTGTTTTCATAAACCAAATTTCTAAGATTACATTTTGAAAGGGTATGATTATTTTATGGCTTTCCCCCTCATTTTGTCATGGTGCCTTCCCAATAAAACAATCGAATTCCTTCTCTAATGGATGTATATGTTTCAGTGCCTTGCTAGCACTGTTTGTCAGTTTTATTTAAAAAAATTTTTTGGAATAAAGTGGTACCTAATAATTTCTTTAACTTTTTATTTTTTATAAAAACTGGACACTTTTTAAAGTATGGGTTTATTTTTTTCTCATTGTTGTATTTGGTTTGTTATATATATTTTATGAAATGGAGGGTCAATTTCTGGAATTATTCCTAATCCAGTAGCCTATTTTTTATTTTAGACCAATATTGTATCTTTTAAACTGCAGCTATTTTGTATAATATTTTTAAAGATCTTAGAGTTAATTATCTCTTATTTCCCTTGTAGTCCCCTTTATAACAAGAAACTTTTTCACCTTTTTCAATGTGAATTTTAGAATACCTTAAACCTCTTCCAAAAACAACAACCTGTTGAAATTTGCTTTGAAATTGTGTTAAATCTGTTTAATTTTTAGACTGTTTTAGCACATCATTTTACTGTATTTGCACCAGGAGCATATTTCTCTATTTTATATTTATTCACTCCCATTTTTATTTTGTAATGTGCTATGTCTAAGTCCAAATACTAATATACATTTTTCCCCATCTGTCTTGATTTTTATGTATCTTGATTTGGAACAGTACTAAGAACTTAACAGAGATGTTGAACAAACAATGATTTCTACTTCCAAATTGGTCACACATTGTAGTGGTTGTACAATTTTTTAAAATATGCTTAAAAATGTGGTTCTTAACTCTGGGTTCCTATCAAACTCATCTAGAGAACTTTTTCAAAGTGAGTTATTGTGTCCTTAACCAGTTGGCTCTGTAGATTAAGATGTGGCTTTGGAGTTTGTTATTTTGAAGATGCTCACTCAGGCCCTTTGAATATACAACCTCTGATTAAGAACCTCTACCCTTAGAGCTAGCGTTAGTGTTTCTTTCCAGTTGTGCATTTGATACATTATTATTTAGTCTCATATTTTTTTCTGTATAGGTACATACCACAGTTGTAAAATATGTGTGGTCTTGTTCTTTTTTCAGTGGCAATTTTATTTCTGCCTAATATAGTAACCATGTAACACATTTTGTTTAGGTTCCCTTTACTGCTGCTGGGAACGCTTGCAGTGAGAATAGCACTAAAATACCATATAGGGGAGCTAGTTCTAGGTCTGTTAGTTACTGGTTATGAGTTTGAATAGGGTAGGTAGTTAAACATTATTTGGATATTCATATTCTGTTTAGAATTTGGAGTATTTGGATGAGATAATTTAATTTGAACTAGGTTATTTCTGATGTTAGTAAGTTGTCTTTCTTTTTTCTGTGTTCTCCTTGTTAATGCCGTACCTTAGCTCCTTAATTTCCAGGGCATACTTTCTCCATGCGCTTTCCTGATCTTGTGTCTGTTGCTCCTTGGTTTGTGCATATGCACATGTTCACACAGGGAGATTTTCTGACATCGTGAAAGTGTTTCTCCTGAAGCCAGTACTGTATTTAGTTTTACTTGCCATAGAAAAATTTTACTAAAAATTTTAGGTGACTTTAAGCTCTTTTGATTCAGCTGAGTAAAATGGAGAGAGCCATATCTAAAGAAAGAGCCTCAGTCCTTATAAATAAAGGACCTGAAGCCATTATAGTAGAAATCAACTAGAGAAAGCCCTTCCGGGGTGTTTAGAACTCTCTTGATATTATAACCACATGACTTTAACACTTCTGAGGTAATTGAATTTTGGCAATGGTATTTATATTTCAACTTTATAGTTTTTTTAAGAGCCAGCATAATAGTTTGTTTTTAGAGTACAATTTTTACATCATTGAAAAACAGTGAAGGACCTAAAGCTGAGGGCTCATCGGAACTTAAGCAAAGTATAATAAAAATAAAGTTAATCTACTAATTATGTGTGGTGCTCTTTTCCTAATTTCCTCTTCCATTTCAGATAATGAAAGAAATCCAAGAACATAAAATTAAAATATATGAATTTCCAGAGACAGATGATGAAGAAGAAAATAAGCTTGTTAAAAAAATAAAGGTAGGTTCATTTTCATGCACATACTAAAATTTTGGGGGACTTAAAAACACTATAATATCCACTAGAAACACCAAAAAATCAGTGTTTTTAAGTTGTTGGCTTACAGAATGAATTGGGAGATTATTCAGGGTTGAATTCAAATATGCAGTTAACTTTATGAGTGACTGGTACATGTAATAAGGCATTATGTGGAATAGAGAGATGAATAATATAATTCCAATCTTCATATGGTTTTCAATTGACAGTTTTCATATAATTTTTCCCTTTAAAAAACAGGTAATGAGAAGGGATAGGATTTATTCTTGAGCACTATTATGCTTACTTAATCTTTGGTTTTAAGAACCAGACAAAAATATGTTTTCTTTTGTTCTTTTGTAAAAACCAACCAAAAATCTATACCAACATAATTCTCTGTATTTTTAATTTATACTGGTTTCCTAAGTTCCCTGGACCTAAAAATGATGTATTTATTAGTGGCATTATATAAGCAAATAATTACCTTGGAATAATGAAATATTCATATCTTACCAATAAAGACTTTCTGTGTTTTTATAAAATATCTATATATATTACATAAAATTCTTATATATTTCTGGGAGCTACAGAATTTTGAAAGACTGTATTCTGATAGCCTGGGTGAATACAAATCAGTCCCCCAGATCTGGCCTTCCAGTGGTAGATTTTAGCAAGTATAATATTTCCTGCCTCCAGGGCTGTTAGTGTTGTTTTGTGATGAAGTAGGTGGGCTAGTCACAAGCCTCATTTTTTTTCTATCTTCCGTTATATTTTTTAACCCTCTTTAGTTTTTTCAGTATGGGACAGCTGCTTTCTGGAATGATTTTCTAGAAAATAATTTGATCAGTACATGCTTTAGTATTCTAAAATTGCCAGAGACAATATAATTTTATTCATTGTTTACATTGGTGAGAACACCACATAGTGGCAATTTACTAAATAGTAGTTGAATGCCCTATAAAAGTGAATGTAGAGACTATCAAGTTGATTTTTTTACTAATCTGTTGAGTAATGCAATTTTTTTAATTCTTGAATTTATGAGGACTGTAGAGATGTATTTGAACAAGACTACTTTGTTTTATAGGACCGTTTGCCTCTTGCTGTGGTAGGTAGTAATACTATCATTGAAGTTAATGGCAAAAGGGTCAGAGGAAGGCAGTATCCTTGGGGTGTTGCTGAAGGTAAGGTTTTCTTTAGTGAATGACTTTCTGTAAGAACTCACTTTATTGATCATCCTAGAATTTCAGAGGTAGTTGTGAATTAATTTCATTTAGTCTCATTTTCTCAAACATTCCAGTTTCTCAGATTTTGTGTCCTACTAAGTGAAGTAAGCATGCGTTGAATCCAAACACTGTAATACCTAAGAAGTCATTTGTCAGTATACCACCCTGCCACCTCTGCCCCATCATTAGGTGTATTTCTGTTTTCTTATTTGAAAACATATTTATAATGTAGGGGTCCTTTACCTGGGCTCTAAAGATTGCTTCTAAGGGACCTAATAAACTTTCTGATAGTGAAAACAATATTGGAGAGAAGGCCTCTTGTCTGAGTCTCAGGTGGGTCTGGGACATTCAAGAATGATTGAGAACAACTTTCATAAGTCCAGTTAAAGCATTCACAGTTTCCTTTCCTCAGGACAGAAGTTACCTTTTTTGGCATCAGATCTTTAGAGTAAAAACCAATCATTTTTAAAAGATCCTCTACTAAGTTTGTAAGGGGTTTTAAATACCAATAAAATTGTAGCTGTAGCATCGAATCTCAGAAGCCTGCTGGCAATATAGATGTGTTTTCCAGGTCTGTGTTTATTATATTGGTTTAACCTAATAAAAAGATTAAAATCTTGTGTGTTACAGTAACTTGGAACCAAGACTGAGTCATGATTATTTTATTTGTTATTACTCTGAAAAATTCTGTAATTTTTAGGGTATCGTTCCAAGTACTGTCCTTATCACTGACTGACTCTACCAGTGACATTGTACTCATTCCCAGCTCCTTTATCCCCAAGGTACCCTTCAGTTGCTGAGCTGAGGTTTTAAACTTGTACAACCCTTGAAGTCTGTGTTGAAGAATTTGCTTTTGTATTTCTAGTTTTAGGTTTTTTTCCCCAAAAGATATTCCTATAAGTTTCATTTTGGTTAGTTAGCTTAAGGAGCTTTTTCTAAAGTGATTTCCCTCTTACCCTCACACAACTCTAAACTTTTAAAATGCATTTTATCATGGAATAAATGTATTCTCTACCAATAAAGAAGAAGATATGATCTCCCCTTTCAAAATCTCAAAAGTGTTGTTCTGAAGAGCTTATTTGTTAGGTTTATATATTTTATCACTGAGAATTAAACTATAGTAAAGCAATATTGTAGTATACTTGCCTGGCATGTCCTTAAATTAACTACTGTATAACAGTGTTAAACCTTAATGATAGCACTTTCACAGGTCCTCCCCCAGGCAGTGGGGCCAGGATTTGGTAGCTGGTGCTGAAAGAAAAAACCTTTGGTTGCATCCTTGCCCTGGGACTGTGCCAGTGGCAGCTGTCACTCAGTGGCACAGAGGAAAAATAAAAGCTTAATGAAAAACTGATCTAAGCTATTTTGTACATCCTCTTATTGTTACCCCCATTTTTTCTGTGAAATTTCCTTTGAAAAGCCTGGGGTTAGTGGAAATAATGTATATGGTCTTTTTCTTTTTTGTAGTTGAAAATGGTGAACATTGTGATTTCACAATTCTAAGAAATATGTTGATAAGGTAAGTGTGAGCAATGATGAAAATAATAAGTTTTTTTTCTTCCCTAAAGTTAGAGTTGGACAGATTAGTTTTTGCCTTCTATAAATGTAGCTAATTTAAATTATCTTCATTCTAGCACTGAAATAAGTAAGCAGTGCACGGAGACAACTTGGATATTTCACCAGGTTTTTAAAGTCATTAGCAAAAGTACAAAATAACCGTGTGGTTAGGGATATATAGGAAAAATGTCTCTTATCATCTTATTTTCTGTTGAGGTTTTAACACTGATGGGGGTATGGAAATAGAAAGGAAAAGACTTTTACTCTTCTTTAATATGAAAAGCTTGGGAAAAGTGGAAGAGAAGACTAGGTTTTGAAGGCATGTTTTTGTAACAGGGAGATTATAGATGAAGAGATTATATGGTGTCACCTATAACATATACTGGTACCAAAAAAAATGAGTGACAACCAAGTAGAGATTGTCTTTACTCAAAGGCTGAGAAGAGAGCCCCCTAAGCAGTGGAACTCCAAGTCTGGAGAATTAGTGACCAATTAGCACAAGCTGTTTATTCTCAACCACTGGCTGTGCTTGGCGTAAGGAGCTGCCTGACTTGGCTGAAGTGGAGAGAGATAAAGCTTTAGGTGTAACTATGGTGGCCAGAGAGGGGATAAATTCATCAAGGAGTAGAGAATTAAGAGAGAGGAGACTTATGGAAAACCCAGACTTAGAACTGGATGGGGGAGTAAACTGTCAGAGAACTGCATGGAAATGTGAGATAGTAGGAATTGAACTGGAGTAATTTAACATCACATTCTGTTCACAAAAGGGAAAGTAATAGTAAATGTTTCCTGGATATCGGGAAGAATAAAAACAGAGTACACCTTTATGTTTGTCTCCCAGAGGGAGTTTTATTAAAGTGGTGGAGACTGCAGATGGCAGGTGCAGGAATGGATGGTGAGGAAAGGGAGAATCAAATGATACACAGTACTGCCACACCACACACCACGTGTATTCAAGAACCTGCTTTTGTGCAAGGATCTCATGCAGCAGTTCAGGTTGTCTTTAGCATCTCAAATCATTGAGGAATGATGAAATTGTCTTACGTATTGTACAGTTTATTTTATACGTATTGATTTTATGTATTATGGAAATGCTATATGCAAGCATTCATTTAACCAAGATACCACATTCACTGGGCAGTTTGAATAAACAAATTAAATTAAAATTCCCCAGTTTGAATTCAACTTGATATGTAATCTAAAGTTTCCCTGGAAATTTATTAACTTAATAAAAATTCAAATATTAATACTGCTAAAAGAAAAGAATTTCTTTTGGTTTTATGAGCTTCAGTAGAAGCTAATCTACTTTCTCTTCTCTAGTAAAATAAAATATATACAGCAGACCTTTGAATAATACTTTGTTCAGTGTTGTTCTTTGATAATGTTGAGATGCCACAGGAACTTAACTCTTGTTTATATCCATTAGGCTGTAGTAAAAATGGTTTCGTTACACTTCATTTTGCTTAACGTCACAGAACTTATATTGATGATGTTAAGTGAGTACTTTAGTATAAAGGTAAATACTCTTCTGTAGAAATGTCATCTTTAATAACTGCTTTGAGGGGGTTTATGGCTCTTAAATTCTCATTTAGAACCTAAATTTCCATTGGTGTCAAGTTAGTGCATTATATGTACCTTGCTCTGCTTTTGAATAGAAACAAACTTTTGCTCTGTTATTTACTTAATGACAGAACACATATGCAGGACTTGAAAGATGTCACTAATAATGTACACTATGAGAACTACCGGAGCAGAAAACTGGCGGCTGTGACTTACAATGGAGTTGATAATAACAAGAATAAAGGGCAGCTTACTAAGTAAGTATACGTTGTTTCCTTCAGAAAAGGTGTCACGTATGTAGTTTATAATTATTTCATTTTCATCAAGTTTCTCCTGGCTACTCAATAGAAAATGGGAATGTGACTAATGCACAACAGCAGAAATTTATATTGTTAGGCTTTGTTTCAGCAGTTTTATATTTTACTGTTTAATTGTTGGAGAAAGTGTTTTATTACCTTGTTTTTTAAGAGAAAGAGCCTTGTATTCCCTTTTGGCCATTTGCTATCATCTTTATAATCTGTACACAACACATTTAATAGATCCCTAATTAGAAATCTAACAGCTCTTTTAGAAAACACTTTAAGGGAAGAAGAAAAATTCCTATCGAGATCTCTTAACTCATTTTACTTATAAGATAAGCATATCCTGAAGGAGACTAAACGTAGAGCTTCTACCTTTTAGTATGTCTTTTTAAAATAAACTATTTTGATAGCAGAGTTTTCACTAACATCGTATAGAAACCAGGGACAGGACCAAACAAAAGAAATACTTAGATGAATGTAGCCTCAGTCACTTTTACTCCTTCCTCTGTTCCTATTGTGTGTTTACACATAGTCAGTTAGCTGGAGTTTGGATTTCTTCTCTTGGCGGAGTGCTGTGAGTGACTACCAAGTACGAGCTTCACCCACCGAGCAGTGGTTTCAGCAGGGGCTGGGCGAAAGGGATGTGCAAGGGCGCTGGCGGCAACAGTGTCTGTGCCCTGTGTTTTCTTTACTTGGGATCGTTCAGGATCATGGGTGTTACAAAGGCCATTTTAACAATGTGTGTACATTTCGTAGCCAGGTGTTGCTACCATTAAAGGAATCTGAAGGATCATGTATATAAGTAATAAGAAAGGCAAGTTCTTAAAGTAGCAATACTGTGTTTTACAGTGACCAATATCCCTCACAATGGGAAAGAAAATGTTTCTTTTTTTCTTTTTTAGTTGTGTCTCCACATGGCCTTTACATTTCAGGAGAAAGCATACAAAGGATGAATAGTCTTTGGCAGTCATAAGCAGTTATCTTTTAAAACTGATCTTAGACCTACCTCCATGTTTATTTTCTCCTATATTTTCCTAATGATTTTTGGGTCATAGACCCTAATTTCTTACTTAACTTTGAATTTCTTCTTATGCCGATAATAGCATGCTTATTTGAGGAACTTCAGTGATCAGTACCTAGGTTCTCTGGTTTCAGGGATCTTGGGAGAGTGATTTTTAAAAAGGTAAATTCCTAGGTTCAATAATTAGCAGGTGATTCTGATTCAGTAGATAGTGGATGGGCCTGAGGGTTTGTATTTTTAATAAACACCTTAGGTGGTCCTGACATGGGTGATTAGTAATTCGTGCTTTGCAAAATATTTGACTTCTAGGAAAAATTCATTTGGTTATTTTAACAATATTTTAATATTTTAAAATACAAGATTCTATTTGAGGTAAGGTTCAGCGCATGATAAAAAGACTTTATTTTTTAAGCAAAATTTGTTTCAGCTTTATCATAAAAATGTAAGGAATCCATCATAATAAATATTGTTAATAAGATCCTAATCCATTTTGCTTAATTTTTTAAAGTATATTCTTAAGGCCAGGCAGTTCTTTACATTTTTATTTCACTGTTTTTTTCAATTACAGTTGGCATTCAGCATTATTAGTTTCAAGTGTACAGTGTAATGGTTAGACAGTTATATAAATTACAAAGTGATCCAATCCTAATCCATTTTAAATACATTTCAACTAGCTTAAGGGCTTTTTAACTTTTAAGAAAACCACAAATCTACTGATAATTTTATATGTTAAAGGGAACTGTACTGCCAGCACATATTTTTCATTAAATGTATGTACCTAATGTTTATTTTCCTTTTTTTAAACATTTGTTCAATACTTAGAAATAAGGAATTGTTTTCATATTTCAGATGTAAAGCTTTTAAAGTAGTGTTGGGATATTTCTGCTGTTGGTTGCAGGTAAGGTGGAATTCAGAGAAAAAACAGTAAAACTTAGTGTTGTTAAAAATTCTTCTGCATATATAGAATTCTAGTCTAGATCACTTGAGGTAAACTGTAACCCAGGTGAAAACATAAAAAGTAGAATTTTTTGGAAATGTATTTCTTAATGAGATGAATCATGTCCAAATTGTGCCTATGAAAATAATAAAACAAGTTGTACCTCTAAAAAGCGAATTGCCCCAGGAGTTAGTCTATTATTTTATGTTAATAGTAAGTAGAAAAACAAATATTTTTAAAGATTGAACCAACTGGGGAATGACTGTCACAATAGATATTGATCTACTATGTTAAGTTAGGTTTTTATTGCTTTATTGCATAACACATACTAAATCTCAAAGAAGTCCCATGGAACTTTTATCTATAAACTATCTCTTATATTGTCTTGAAAATTAGCAATTTTAGAAAACATTCCAGTCGACTTTAAAAAAAGTCACTACCAGCAGCTTAAGGTGCTTTTGCTGATTGATATAAGGTGCTTTTCTTTATAACTAAAGACCCACCCATGAATAACTGAAAGAAATGGCTAATACTTAAATATGGAAAGTAAGCATATGTGAGTTTAGGCTTCTTATTGGTGTTCTATTTGTATTACCTTCATGGGACCCTTCCCTCCGTGTCAGTGCACCCTTTGATAGTGGTGGTAGGGAGCTTGGAGTGGAAGAGGTTAAGTCATGAAACAAATCGCCAGTTATCCAACTGCTTCCCTCTACTGTGTATTTGAACTCGGAGCATCCCAACAGGGACCAGATACCACATTCTAACACCCAGCACTACACTTTATCATTAATAGAAACATGTTTAACACTGGAAGATACAGTCTGTGGGTTTACATTATAGTGTTTTGAGTAATCATTGGGAGAGACTTTTCTTTGGTCACCTAAGGGTTTCACACCTCCAGGTACACCTGGGACAATGTACCTTAGGTAAGGGATAGGTAAGAGAAAGTCTTTCTTTAGTAAAGTGAGAGATAGGCTGTCTGTAACTTGGAAATTTCCAGGTCTGTCCCTTTAAGCAAGGCTGTGTGAAAGGTGAAGATCTGGAAATTGATTTCTCTTAAAACTGCAGAAGCTGAAGTAACTCGAAGATTTCATATAGAGACCCCAGTTTGAAGACCACTAAATTAGACAGTTTCTTTGGTCCTTTTTTTTAAAAATGGGGTCATTTTGATCACTTTATTACTTTGTATGCCCTCTAAAGTAGCATCTACAGGCAATTTAAGAAAGAAAAAAATTGATATATATATAGTCATTTATTCATCCGATTATTGATGAACCTGTTTTTTCATTGCCCTTATACAATATATATACACATAACTTTTGACCCTTGAACAATGGGAGGATTAGGAGTGCCAACCCCTGTACAGTCAAAAATCCGCATATAAATTTTGAGTCCCCAAAAGCTTGAAGTTCTCCCTCGGTGTCTACAGGGGATTGTTTCCAGTCCCCTTCCACCCCAATATCAAAATCTGCAGATGCTTAGGCCTCATAGAAAATGGCATAGGTAATGCATACAGACAGCCCACTGCCTCTGTGGACTCCCAACCAGGGATCGAAAACAGTTCAGGTATTTACTGAGGAAAAAAATCCATGTACAAGTTCAAAACCATGTTGTTCAAGGGTCAGCTGCACATACATATGAATCTATTCAACATTTATAGTCATACTAACCTTTGTATGGCACTTGTACACTCCATAGAGTGCTAATCACACTTTGGTTTCAGAATATAAGCTGATTTTTTTTACTATTAGGTAGTGAGTAATAAAATAAATGGACTCATGTAATATTTATTTTTGTGATGAGGCAGTTTTGGATGGACTGTAGAGTTTACTGAACCATAGATTAAAAATAAAAATATTTGGTCTTTATGTCTGAAAATATATTTTTCCATTATGCAAATGACCCTGGCACAATTATATTCTGGAAGGACTTACAGCAAGATTTATACATCACATATACACCGTAAACTTAAACAGTATTTTATGTCAATTTTATCTTAATAAAGCTTCATTTTACTATGAATTCTTTAAATTTACATAAATTGCCTTTTTCTTCCCAAGGATAAAATTAAAAGAACATTTTACAGATAGGTTGTTTTAAGTAGGAATATATATTTAACTTTAAAATTACAGTTCTATCTGAATTCTAATTTTTTAAAATTATTACTATTTTTTTTTATTATTATTATTTTTTAATCCTCACCGGAGGACATGCTTATTGACTGTAAAGAGAGAGTAAGGAAAGGATAGAGAAAGGGAGAGAAACATCAATTGGTAGCCTGTACGTGTTTGACTGGGGACTGAACCCACAACCTAAGCTTGTGCCCTGACTGGTAATCAAACCCAGGACCTTGCAGTTTCTGGGACGTTGCTCCAACCAACTGAGCCACATGGACCAAGACTGAATTCTAATTTTTTTAATGTATTTACAGTCTTGAACTATTTGTTTTCAAATCATAACAATATTGTTGGATAATCCAAGTTGCTTAAATATACATATTCAGTTATTAAGACTCAGTTCAAAAAGTTACTAGATTATTTCTTTTCTAGATTTGAACAGTTTTAGGAGGTGGAAGAAGTGAGATTATAGACCCTTTTTGAAAGTCTGACAACAGCTTTGGACCCTCCCACCAGAAAAATTCTCCCACCAGAAAAATTGGGCACACATGAACACATGCAAACTTGGCATGTCATTTTAAGGTATTAATTGAGCCCTGGCTGGTATAGCTCAGTGGATTGAGTGTTGGCCTGCAAACCAAAGAGTCCCTGTTTTGATTCCCCAGTCAGGGCTCATGCCTGGGCTGCGGGCCAGGTCCCCAGTAGGGGGCGCACGAGGGGCAACCACACATTGATGCTTCTCACCCTCTTTCTCCCTCTCTTCCCCTCTGTCTAAAAATAAAATAAATGAAATCTTTTTTAAAAAAATTGACACTCTGCCCAAGAGATCTGAGGCTATAAAGATTAGAAACATATTATTTAAAAGGACCTCATCAGTTTTTATTGAAATAATGATATTTACACTTAAAATTTTATTTGTTGACCTCACTTTTTGAATGCAGGTTCTTATTCTAAGTTAATGTTTGGCTTAGTTTCATTTTCAGAACTTCTGATTCATTGCTTAATTGTTAAACTATACGGGAGGTTTGTAAGTTTTCTTTTGGTGAAGAAATATCCGTTAGTCAAATAACATTTTATTCTGATTTACTCTAAATGCCATCTTGATCACAGCAACATAGCACATCTTTGTCCTTTCTGTTTTGCTAAGAGAAAGGAGTAGCCAGTGTTCTGTCCTGTTGCTCTTGTTTCCTGTTTCCTATCTAACTCTCTTGTCCTCCCTCTTAATAGGGGAGGAGAGTGCTCTAGGGGTCAAATAGTCAGCCTCATGAGGAGAGTAATCGGCAGATTCAGTTGTTGTCAAATTAGGACTAGTGACTAGCCTTGAAGTTACGAGTAATATTTAAGACCTGATTTTGTTTTTCAACCATGACTTAATTTTTTAATCATTTCATTGAGATAAAATTCACCGATGTAAAATGTAACATTCAGTGATCAAAGCCTATTTTTGTGGAGGCCAAATAAACGTGTTTTATCAACAGAGTCAGAAAAGAGGCTTCCTCTTAAATTGTCACAGTGCTGTGACTAGTTTTCAGAGCTCCTCAAAGCCACAGAGCTCCTTTCTCTCCGTTCCCCCTGGGCTGTAGTAGGTTACCTGTACTTTGGCATGCTCTCGGGTCTGTTAATATATTAGCTTTAACATAAAACTCATGTCTATTATTTTTCAACATGAAAATTTTGAACAAAATTGTTCAGATTTGAGCTTGTGGACTTTTAATGTCAATGGAATACTGAACTGCTTTTGTTTAACTAGGCTTGTATCTATTTTCTGGCATATCAAAAATAATTATCAAGATACTTATTTGCTTCTGATCCTGTGTGTGTGTGTGTGTGTTTGTGTATGTTTTATCACTGTGAACATCTTTAAAAATTAAGAAATGAAATATTTGAGTTAGGTGGAATAAATTTTCAAGAGCATGAAAGTTACCAAAGTGGACTAGAAATATTCTGTATGTTCTAGATATTGACTGGCAGTCATTTCCAGAATGTCATAGCACTTACCAAAATAAATTTGAATTATTGTTAATTAACAGTTTAATTGTAATGTCAGTAGTTGTCGTAGAATAAGAGATTATAACATTTAGAGATTTGTAGAACTAAAAATATTTTGCATATACTGTATTAACTCTAGTAACTCAATTCCTTTTTTCACATTAAAGTTTTGCTTAAAGAAAATACAAAATGAAATAATTTTCTTCTAGTTTTCCATTCCGTGAATATATTTTGGAACGTTTCTGTTTTCCTTCCACACTTTATTTAATGGGTTATCCTTAGATTAGATAAGTACTAGATTTAGAGATACAGCCCACTAACGGTTGCCATTGTTGTTTAGATCTATTTTCATAATAATTACTAGAGATTCAAATTCAGATATGAAACTTTTGGAAGGAAGTTCTAGATTATAAATATTTATAAATTTTTAAATTTCTAAAGAATTTTTAACATATTTATATATGAAACTTCAAATCTGTATTTGTATTATTTGTGATGGTGTCAGAATAATTGGAAAATTATTTTGAAAGTTACAAGAAACAGTGGAGATTTTAGTAATGGCATACAGTGTCATTTGTTTTCATCACTCAGGAGTTTTGCATTAACTTTATTTCTAGACATGTAATGATTGTTCTTCATGTTCTTTCTTAACAGGAGCCCTCTGGCACAAATGGAAGAAGAAAGAAGGGAGCATGTAGCTAAGATGAAGAAAATGGAGATGGAGATGGAGCAGGTGTTTGAGATGAAGGTCAAAGAAAAAGTTCAGAAACTGAAGGACTCTGAAGCTGAGGTGATCAACCTAATATTTCCACTTCATATGGACACAGTAGTCCTTGTCAGAATAATATTGTTAATAAAATTCATAGATAATATAATCTTTCTATAAGTATTTTTCCAAACTGAATATAACCCCAATGTAACAAAATGGAGAAAGGAAAAGCAAGCACTATATTTATAATAAAATACATACTTCATTATGTAAGTGGACACAACTATACTTGGTAAGAAGACATGGTAGAATACTTATAATGAATTATTAGTCATGAGCAAGTTATGAAAAATGAAATTATAAGTCATTCCATACATTCAGAATAAGAAAAGTAAAGATCAGAGTTTTGAGTGGAGGTAAGGATAAAAACTAGTGTTAGGATAATAATAGATCAGATTTATTTGGATGTGCATGAGAAAGAAAGAACCTTACTTAGAAAAAAAAGATTTTATTTATTTTAGAGAGGTGAAGGCAGGGAGAAAGAGAGGGAGAGAAACATCAGTGTGTGGTTGCCTCTTGTGCACCCCTTACTGAGGACCTGGCCTGCAACCCAGGCATGTACCCTGACTGGGAATTGAACTAGCCACCCTTTGCTTCGCAGTCCAGTGCTCAGTCCACTGAGCCACGACAGCCAGGGCGAAAGAACCTTTCTTAATTGAACATGCCAGGGTAAATTTTAGTCAGAGGGGAGAAAATGAAGGAATGTGATTTTCTCGTAAAGAAACTATGGGTAAACACAAAACAGATCAGTGATTTCAGTACAAAGTTTTCTCAGCATAGATTTGTTATTGTTGTGCTCAAAATTATTTTTAAATATATGGGATAATAATATGCAATATTTAAGGAGATTCAGATCTGTTCTGTTACATTGTTACAGATTATCTTATTGCTTTTGTAATTATTGCATAAAAAATAATGAAACCCTTCTTGATTTAATCCATAACCAAAAGTACTCTTAACCCAATCCGTTGAGTAGACAGAATTCATGGAGTGAGTAAAGTATTCAGTAATTTTGAGGAAATATTTTAATTTCACATTAGAATTTTCTTATGTTACTGAGCGTTTCATGTAATCTCTTATTTAAAAAAACAAACAAACTTTCACTATTGTTGTATTTGTCTTAGACCTAATTCATTGGGGATAGGGAATAATTCCTTCTGGCTTGAGACTGCCAAGTACTGCAGTACTAGCTTCCTGGCACCTGTTACTAAGATAAAATTTTGGAGATTAAGTTTAGTTTTTTTATTTATCTGCCTGCTATTAAATCTAAATGAGTCTCTATCCTTTCACTAATTAATACATAATTACTCTATATCAGAAGGAATATAAAAATAGTAATCAAGAATGTTATCTCCAATAAATTAAAAGTAGTTTAATTTATTTTTATATAGAAATATTTTAGGACCTGCTCCCAAGAGTAAATGTTACAAATAACCATGAAAGTGTAACCAAAGGACCCTTCAAGATTTTATATGACTGCTGTGAATGGTGAAAGTGAGTTTTCAGAAATGTGCTCTTTTGGTGGATAAAATCTTTCTTAGCATTGAAAGGACTTACCTATAAAGGGATCTGGGCCAAGTTTCCCCTAATACTATAAGCCATATAAGTATGTATATGTATAGGTGAAGAAACCTATTTAACCTTGTTTAATACAGTTTTTCTCAAGTTCAGTTATGCTAAAAATTGTTGGAGCACAGCTGATAACCAGCAGTTCAGTGCAGGAGGCACAGCACGGAGTACCTGTCATGTCTTATGTCGTTTGTCCACAGCACTGCCCTGGGCAGTAGGTGTTCTTATGCATCCCCCTCTTTCACGTGAGAGGAGGGATAACTTAACTTGGTCAGCGCGGCCGAGTTATAAGCCATTATTTTAACCCACTTCACTCTTTGTTTGCTCTTAATCACTAGACAAGCCCACAATCACATATCCATGATTTCAAATTCTAAAAAGCTCTGAATGCGGCAAAGCAGACATAGAACTAATAGTTTTATTTCACTTGATGTGAATATTTATATATTTTACTGCAAAAAATACAGTGTTTGATTGTAGGTGCTACCTTAGAAAGCCCAAGAGGTGTTTTATAAATATAACATGTATACTTTTCTAAGTAGTATTGTCTTTCTAAAATCTGAAAAATTCTGAACTTTGAAACATATCCTACCTACCCAGCAGGTTTTTGAGAATGAGGGGTTGTGACCTGTACTTTTTACACACATGCAATTAACAGAAAAGATACTTACAGGTGACAGAAATGTAAAGGTAAAGAATGATGAATACCAGTGAACCTACTGCCCAGCTTAAAATAAGGCATCATTAGTATCTATCTGTCTTCTTCTCAGGAATAACTGTTCTGAATTGTGTGTGTTTGATCCCTCGCATTTGTTTTTTAAGTAGCTATTAGCATTTTCCTCTTTTCCTGTTTGCTGGGTTTTTTTAGTAACTTGTTTGTTATCATCAGGAAGATGTTAGCTCAAATTTGCTTAAATTTATCTTAGATGGGTTTGTTTTGTAGGAATTGAATGAAATATTTGCAATCAGAATGAATATGAAGCCACTTTCTGGGTTTACAAAACAATTAAGAAAACAGATTGTATGCACAATTATATAATAATCCAAATTCAAGATGTTAACCCACCAATGTAATATGATCTTTAATAGAACATAATTGCTACACATCTGAAGATTTTGAATAGTTGTTAGGTATTTGGTATAGTTATATTTAATCTGATTTGTTTTTTGGTTTTTGTATAACTATTTTCTTCAGAAGTAGGTCGGTACCTAAATGAAATTATTTAATGAACCTTTAGATAAGTTCTTTGTTTCTTCAGTTACTTGCATAAGTGTTTTCCACCTTTCAGCCAGCATTCCTACTTTAATTCTCAAGGTAGGATGAACCACCTGCATTAAAGTCACTGAGGCCTGTTGAGAATGCAGATTTCTAGACATCCAGAGATTCTAATTCAGTGGGGTGAGGTCCAGGATTCTATGTTGTTAACGAGCACTCCAGATGATTTGTTAATCAAGACTAATATTGAGAACCATGTTTCAAAGCAATCAAGGGACCTTACCGTGATCTTGGAACTCTTAGGTCCTTATCTCCCTGCTTGCTTTTCATTTTTCTCAGCTTTCTGAACTTGGAATTAGGAGACAGGTTCAAATCCTGGTTTCTTGCCACTTTCTGGCTAATGATCATGCCAAGTGATTTAAACTCTAAACTGTTTGCCCATTTATACAGTGAGAGGGAGCAGTTGTGTCTTCCCTGCTGAGCTTCCTACGTGTCTGTGAGTAACACAAAATAAGACAGGATAGGTCTGTTACTAAGTACTGTACAACTGTAAGCTTGGTACACCTTTTTCTCTGTTGCTCAAAATTATACGCTTGGGTCAATGATCTTTTCTGGGGGTGGCATTTCCTACAGGAAGAGGAATCTCAGTGCTTTCCAGATGGTACTCTGAATTTACAGCACAAAAACTCAGTGCTCATACTTCTAACACAAATTAGGGTGGATAAAATGTATTTCTGCTCCTGAGTTCTTAACCAATTTTGTTTTATATATCGTGCTGTGATTTAGCTCCAACGGCGCCATGAGCAAATGAAAAAGAATTTGGAAGCACAGCACAAAGAATTAGAGGAAAAACGTCGTCAGTTTGAAGATGAGAAAGCAAACTGGGAAGCCCAACAACGTATTTTAGAACAACAGAACTCTTCAAGGTAACTAATGTCAAGATTTCCAAGAAATGTGTGTATGACTCTTTTAAAGAGTTATTTTCCTATTTATTTTTAAAACATTAGAATAACATTTTAAAAGACATCACCCTCTATCATGCATCCAGTTATTTTGTGGATGAATATTTTTATATAAGTGAGTGTAATCTGTCTGATGTAACTAATTTTTTCACTACAAACATTTTCCATCACTTAACAGTCTTCATAACTATAATTTACTTGCTTCATAACATTCTCCCCAGTTAACTCACCATAATCGATTTCTTACTTCCTCCCTCCAAATGTTGGACATAATGGTTGTGTTCCATTTCGGGTGAGTATATAGAGAACATTGCTAAAAAGATCTTTCTTGCACTTAGAGGTATGTTTTACTTGTGTTGAATTATTTCTTTAGGATAAAATTCTTAAGGTAAAAATTTTGGATATCTACTTCCTAATATAGTTAATAAGTTGCTTGCTTTTATTAAAAAACTCAGTAATATTTGTACCTTGGGGTTTTTTTTCCTCATTAGTTCCATTTAAAACTGAAAAGTTGAATTGTTGTAAGGATTGTATAATTTACTGCCACTGCTAAACGTTTTCAAGATTAGACATTTGTTCTATTAACTTTTTCCCCAAGGAAGAGGAAAATATAATTGTAAAAGCAAATGCATTTCAGAATGGAAATGGCAGTAGGAGAAAAGGATACCCTATTAGATGTCAGTTGATTTTTTTTAAATTTGCACTGTTTTATTTGAGAATTGTCCTCATATATTAAAAACGGGGTTTTGTCAGATATTTACTTTATCCTGGAATTACGTCAAATATTTGATTGTCTAAGGCAGGACTATTAGGGACTAGCATCGTCCTCATTGTTCACTTCTAAATCTTTTTAATTTTTCAAATGAAAAAGTAGTGTTTGAAAATTTAACACAGTTGTAGTTGGGTTAGCTATTGCTACCACATGTTGTTTATAATGTTTATAACGTAGTCAGTCATTTTGATTATTTTCCTTTAATCATTTAGAACCTTGGAAAAGAACAAGAAGAAAGGGAAGATCTTTTAAACCCTCTAATGACCACCAGTTACGTATTAGTTGCCAATATGCCAGCTTGGACATCAGTGTTTGTTGGATCCGTTTGACCAATTTGCACCAGTTTTATCCTTAATGATGGATTTAACAGCATGACAAAAATTATTATTTTTTTTTTGTTGTTCTTGATGGAGATTAAGATGCCTTGAATTGTCTAGGGTGTTGTGTACTTAGAAACTAACAGCTCTAAGTACCTTTCCTACATTTTCTTTCTTTCTTTTTTTTTTCTTTTTTTTTTTTTTTATTAAACAGATGTCTTCAATTTAGTGCAAGAAAACATTTTACTATTGTACAATCATGTTCTGGTGGTTTGACTGTTTACAGGATATTCCAAAATAAAAGGACTCTGAAAGGTTTTCACTGAGGATAAATTGCCATAATATGATACAGACTATGCTTCTCTATGATAATTATAATACAAAGGTTCCATCCAATGCAACGTATACAATAATGTAATTTAGTCTAACACAGTTGACCCTATTTTTTGACTCTTCCATTGTTTAAAAATACACATGGAAAAAAGAACGTATATGCTTACCATGCACCTAGAGCTTTTTTATAACAGCCTTTTTTGTTTGTTTGTTTGTTGTTTTGGATTCTTTAAATATATATTATTCTCATTTAGTGCCCTCTTTAGCCAGAATCTCATTACTGCTTCATTTTTGTAATAACATTTAATTTAGGTATTTTCCATATATTGGCCCTGCTAAAATAGAATATAGCATCTAAAGGAAACTTTCCTTTAATTCCCTTTTTACACTTTATGGTAAGTAGCAGGGGGAAAATGCATTTATAGATCATTTCTAGGCAAAATTGTGGAGCTAACGACCAACCTATTTCTATCTTTGTGCAGTCTCTTTATTTTACTAGAAATGGGAATCATGGCCTCTTGAAAAGAAAAAGTCACCATTCTGCTTTTAGCTGTATTCATATATTGCATCTCTGTATTTTTTTGTTTGTATTGTAAAAAATTCACATAATAAACAATGTTGTGATGTAATAGAGTGTGGGTCTTAAATATTCTACAGTTGCTATTCAAGACTAGAATATATTTAGAAAGAAACTTTTCAACTTAAATTTGCCTGCTCCATGACTGCAACTCTTTGTGTGTTTGTTTCATTTAGAATGTCCATGTGTTGATTTTCTTATGAGATTCAGTGTCTCTCTGCTCATTACTATCTCTCATTAATGTTACTTCTCTAAGAACAAACCCTGACTCATTCATTAGGTAAACTTCAGTCTCTGGAAACTGAAATTTTTTATCTGGAAAGAGGGTGGTATAATTTCTTTTCACCAACGTCAGATTATAAAGATTTTAACATAATGCTTAATATAATTGTACATTAAGTGTAATTAATGTATACCAGTTCATTATTTTAAAAAGTTTCACCATGTCTGTTACTTAAAATTAAGGATCTAAGCAGTAGGAAAGAAGGATCTGATAATTCTTATTAATATTTTTGTTTACTTCAGAGGCTGAAGGATTTAAATAAATTAGTATGCTTGAAAGATACGATTTTAAAAGATAGGTAGATCTAAAGTGTAAAATATATATTAGGAAGATTATTCACATTATAAAACCCTGACTGCCACATGTAAGTTCCCCAGGGTACTATTTTAAAGCAGATTTTATGGGGCATTAAAAACACGATTTAGGGACACTCCAGTAAATGTTTATCCTTACTCGATGACCATCTCTAGGTAAAAAATGCCCTGGAAAATGTTTTGTTACCTAAAATGTCTTTTTCGCCATTGGACAGCATAACAGTGTGAAAGTCTTTTTAAAAGTAAATTGGCTATTATTCCAAGACCAGAATCAGATACTCAGGAATAACTATAGTAAATATGTAGGGGGGGATTCATTTGTTTCTTTTCGTTCTTGTGTTAAGAGATTGGGTTAATCTGTAATGAAAAGTTTGGTTTTAGGGAGTTATGAGCAGTGTACGTCATTCGGAGAATGCAAAATGAAGACATTTTCATAGACCGCCTGCCTAACCTGCAGTACTACTGCTTCTAGAAACAGGTTCTCATTCTGCATCTTGTGATAAATCACCTTTATTCTGCCTCCCTAGTGAAAACTGTCAGTCTTTATTCATGTCACACCTAAGATTTTCCTTGAACCTGATACGGAAGCTCTGTATTAAAGCGGACTTCACCGGGTCTTTTGGTTAACAGCAAGCTTTGCAAGCGTATTGAGGGCTAACTAGGTCTCTGGCTTTCTGAGCACTGCTGCTGATTGTCTAGGACACCTATAACATTCAGGAAGGCATAAGGGAAGGTCAGCAGACGGGCAGTCCCTAGTCCCCTTTGTCAGAAGCACTACATAGTTGAAGTAGCTCGTTAACCACTGTCTTTCTAATTATTGGGATTGACCAAGTAAGTACCAGTCCCAGTGCAGTTTGGGCACTGTGTGGTTGAGTTTTACTGCCACCTAGTGGAATGAGGTCTAACTGTTTCATCAAGTCCACAGGTAATGGGACACTGATAGTGAATTGGATGTGTACCTTACTTCTGCGTAGCTCAGTTTGTAATCTTGAAAGCTGAGGAGACACAGACACCTGCCTTTGGAGCCATTAACTCATCACACACGTTCTGACTCTCTATACCTTTCAAGCCTTTAAAATCCTCTTGGAGAAAGTGATGTAAGAATGTAGAGGTGAAGGCATAGCAGGTGAGAAAAAAGAGTAAAGGGTGAGGTGGCCTGGTAATGCAGCAAGAGCGAGCGGAGTGGGAGAAAGGTTAGTGCTCTCCTCAAGCCCCAGTGAACTATCTAGCACATTCCACTGTGGAAGCCGTTGACATAGGTAGTACATAGATTTGTTAATAGTCTATGGCTAAATCCCGAAGGACACCCTTGTGGAGGCTGCTATGTGTCCTCTCTGACATGAACGGTAAATTATCATCTGCCACTCAAGTAAATTGAAATCCTTTCTAATAAAAAGCTTGCAAATGTAAACAAAACTCAGTGTATTTCATTTTCCCTGCTCCTTTAGTAGCAATGATAACTGTCCATATATTGAACGTTTACTCTGTGCCAGACAGTAAGCTAGATAGTGTATCTGCATTATCTTCATTTACTCCCCAGTAGATACCAGATAACCCTTTTTTAGAGCAGAAACAGGTTTGGGGATGTTCAGTGACCTCTCCAGTAGACGGGGGTTGGGGGGCCGGGGGGACTGTTGGAGCTGCCCTTTGAACCAGGCTTGCGGACACTGGGACCTGTGTGCCTCAGTCGTGCTGTACGACCACATGTGGGTGCTAGAAAACACAAGTTACCTAGATTCAAACCCCAGCTCTGTGTGAACTGGGCATGTGAGTTTTCCATTCTGAACATCTGTTCTTCAGCTGTAAAATAGAGCCTCACCTTCCTTGCTGGTTTGGAGTGAAGGTTGCTTCTGACCGCAGGTGTGAAGGAGTCTGGACTTGGGCAGTTACTTTTGCCTGTTGTGTAAGCGCAGGTCGGCAGTGGTGTTTTTCCCAATTTTAAGTGATGGCTTACTTCCGGTGAGTTTGCACTGTGCTGCAGTAGGTCTCTAGACCTGCCTCTTTGTACACAGAGAGCGCCCACTGGAGTTAGTGAGTGAAGTGTGCTTCAACAAAGGGCACACCATGGAAACACGCTAATTTGAGGGAAGAGCAGGGTGGTTTTTGTGATACCAGCAATGGGAGTTATAAAAAAATGTCATTTACTGCAAATAACACTGAGATGATTTATCAGAGTATATCTGCTGAAAACATTGATGCCTTTGCAAGCCAATCTGGTTCCCATGATTTGGGATCCAACCATAGAATGTACAAAATTTAGTGTCAGCTGTTTTCAGCAGAAAACGGGCTGACAGCTTCCTGTATTTAGGAGCCCTTGAAAGCTTCACGGGAAGCATGAAGACCATTCCTGGCCTACACGTTCGCCCCGTGGGGTGCTGAGCCCAGCCAAACGGCCTTGTATTAGCAAAGGAGGGTCAAGTGAAAGGAGACCTTGTTCTGTGCCAGACTCTCTAATGGTAGCTTGAAACCCCACTGGCCACACACAACTGCTGTTTGAGATGCGATATTTGTGGACCCACCGAAATCTAATGCTGCTCAGGCTTTCTTTTAGAAATCCTCCGGGATGGGAAGATGGAGTGGTTGACACCTCTGAGAATGGACATCTGTGGCATAAGTCGGGCTTACAGAGGCAGGGGGTGGTAAGGCACTGCCAACAAATGTCAGTTTTTTCTCTCCCCCTTCACAGCGGGTGAGGGGAGCTGCTTAGCTTCCCGAGCAGCCTTTCACCTGGGATATTTACAAGAAACAGCGAAGCACAGAGTCCTGGCGGGCGAAGGGCTGGCTCACCCAACCGTGGACTGCTCCACGAACTTGGCAGAGCAGGGAGTTTTTTCCCTCATTTTATTCTGTTGTCTTTGAATACCACTGGTCTCTTTCCTATTTAAATATATGTTCCACTTGACTGTAGGCACAGAAAAGTGACCTGTGTCTTGGATAAGCCCGTAATTGAAGCAACTTGGCAAGCGCTGGGTGAAGCGATGGTTTCGTTGGACCAGACCTTGTGTTAACGGGAGCTTCCCTCATTTCACAAGTTGAGGGATAGATGTTTTGCTAGGTTGGGAGGCAGGGACCTGTGGGTGTTTTTCCTTGGGGTAAATCTCGTGTGATTATATAAATCTGTGGTTTAGTGTGGTTTACTTTCAAAACAAACAGCAAAAACTGTTGAAATTAACATTTCAGGAACACGGTTCTTTTACTCAAGACACCAAAATCATCCTCAGGCCTTCAGGTGACCAGGGACAGGTGCTAGGGGCTGAGGTTGGCATCTTCTCTCGGGAACCTCCACTTCACTTGAGCTTCATTAGACCCCCTCCCTCCGCGTCTGGAGCTTGGAAAGCACAGTAGAGGCCACAGAGACCAGCTCACCTGCTCTATCTCTATCCAGGTGACATCCTAAAGAGGGGGCTTTGTCTCCATCCAGTACAGTGAGGACTAAGGCACTCATCCTACCAAATGTGACCATTTCCACGACACCGAAACTGCCTATTTACTAGGGGAGAGAACACGCACTTGAAAATCCAAGGGGAAGGGAACAAAAATCAGAAAAGTACAGCCACAGTACCCTGCTGAGTACATGCTGTGTGCCGACTACAGAGTGCCCGTGGATTCGCAGCTCTCAGGAGTCTGCGACATGGCCGTTTTAACGCCTCTGGAAACAAGCAGACTAAAACCGCACTGGATGGTCATATAACGTTTGCATTCACTATCCATTGTTGCATGCAGAGCAACAGATGCCCCCTAGCCTTAGGAACAGTTACATTCCTACTGTAACGATGACATCTGTTATCTTAGTTTCTGCAGGTCGGGAATTCGCCTGGTGATTCTGGATGGGATGCAGCGTTTGAGATGTTGGCTGTGGCTATAGTCACCTGAGGGCTTGGCCAGGGCTGGGGGCCTGCTTCCCTCAGGTCACTGGTAAGCGGATGTCAAGAGGCCTCAGCCCTTGGCTGCATGGACCTCTCAGCAGGGCTGGTTGAGTGTCCCGGTGACCGGAAGCGGGCTTTCTCCCAGGACAAGCGATCCAAGAGAGAGCAAGGAGCAGGCCAGTGTCGTTTATGACCACACTTTGGAAGTCCCATGATGTTGTTTCTGCAATACGCCATTTGTTGCTTATGCAGCTCAGCCCTGCCCGCTGCGGGAGGCGACTGTGAGAGCTGCAGTGCCGGGAGGCTGCGCTCACATTTTATCCACTGGCTGCTTAATAGACGGTTGTTCATTCTTGCAGATAAGGTTGCAAGTGAACGTTCTGCACACATCTTCCTGCACAAATGTGCAACTGTTTGTGCAGGCTCGTCTCTCAACCTTCAAAAAGCCAGTCAATTTGTGGCTTTTGGGTCCATATGCCTGTGTCAGGGGTTCTGGGAGGCATCGTGCAGAACGTTTTATTCTCTGCTGCCTTCCCACCCAGGTGTCACCACACGCCTGACCCACGGGCCTTCAGGCTGGCATCCATACAGTCTTGTTTTGTTTTCTTTTTAAATATTTTTAAAGATTTTAATTTATTCTTAGAGGGGAAAGGAGGGAGAGAGATAGAGAGAGAAACATCGATCAGTTGCCTCTCGTATGCTTCCCAACTGGGGACCAAACCCACAGCCCGGGCATGCGCCCTGACCAGGAATTAAACTGGTGACCTTTCGCTTTGCGGAATGACACAGCCCACTGACCCACCCCGGTCAGGACCCATACAGTCTCTTGACCAGAGAAGAGAGTGGCATCTCCTGCCGCTTCACAGTTTGGAAACCCTCAAGGAAGAACTGCAACAGGCCCAGTGTGGTGGGTGGCACAGACGTGGTCACTGAGAGAACAAACCACTGTAAGCCAGACACCCTGCCCCCCAAACTCCTCTCCTTCTAGGCATCACGGGTAAGTGCAGTGCCAACTCTACAGCCAACCTGGGCCTTCGAATCAGCTTAACTCACCCACGGCCCACACTCACCTCCAGGCCTGATCGGTGGGCTGTCCTGGGGCTTTGCCCGCGCTGGCTTTGCAGGTCTGTACCCAGCCTGCAACCCTCTTCCCCTCACCCAGGCACCTCCCTCCATTCTGGCTGCCCCTACCCCCAGATGTAGGTTCACCTGAACCTACCGTATGGGCCACAGATGCACCCAAAGCCCCCATCCCAGCACCCACCACACCCCCAGGCTGACTTCCTGCTGGCACCCCCAACAAACTAAACTGTCAAATGCCCCTACCCTGTTCATAGATTTTTAATGAACTTTTTTCTTATAATTCTCAACTTGAGCAAAAAGTACTTTTTTCCTGAACCATTTTTGAGCCCTTCACGGCCCCATGACCTTTATATTAAATATGCAGGTGTGTCTTTCCTAGAAACAAGGAAATTGTCATATAATGGCAGTACCAAATCAAAATATGACTTTTAATGAGCTGCTTAAATGAGGTTTTAATAAAACTTAACATGTATAGACCCCCTTTGCTACCTTATCTTTAAATATGTTGCATGTGGCTCAAAATCCCCAGTTCTGGCTGATGTGCTTACATTTTCCTTCAAATAAACTTGAAGGGGATCCCCTCACATCCTGGCACCTTGGGCCCCTTCGGTGTCAGGAAACCCTGCAGGATGACTGGAGGGAATCAATGACGGGATTCACACTAGAAGGTGGGGACCGGGCTCCCCGCTCACTTGACCCCAGAGGAGCAGACCCCTTCCCATTCCCTCCCGTCCACCACCAGGCCTTCTCTGAGCGACCCTGGGGCCTCCCATCTCGGGGTCCAGTGGGGGCGGGATCCGTGGGGACAGCCCCTGCCTCACTCCCACGGGGTGCCCTTAGAGGGTCATCGGCAGGCAGTGGCCCTTGACACAGGAGGTGGCAGCACCTCCACTCAGGCAGTGCCCTGTGCAGGGTGGTGGCTTTCCTGGGGGCTCTTGCATGCTGTTTGCCCCTGGATTCCATGCCACTCAAAAGTTGGACTTCATTTTGCTTCAGAAATACTTAAGGACCTTCTATTATTTTTATGAATATTTATTTAGAGAAGGATTTTAAGAATGTCACAAACATAATTTAGACTCTGTTGAGAACCGTATTACAATCAAACACAAAGCAAACACACGAACAGTTTGGCAGGTTCCTCTCAAAGTTAACAGTTACCATGTGACTCATTCATCCCACATCTGTGCCACCCACCACACCACCTGCAATTACCCCAAAGGAGCAAAAGCAAGAACCTGAGCCTCTGTTTACACGTCCGGGTTCATAACAGCATCATTCACAAGTTGGAAACAACCCCAGTTGGGTGAATTATCTAGAAAGGTGAACTTTTGGGGACAGAAGGCAACTAGAGGAGATGGGGTCCTGGAGGGAAGGGAGTGGGGAGTTGCTGCCTAAGGGGTGAAGAGTTCCTTTTTGGGGTATTGAAAATTTTTGAAGATATCGGTGATGGCTCTACAAGATTGTGAATGTCATTAATGTCACTGAATTGTACACTTAAAAATGGTTGAAATGACAAATTCTATGTTACACATACTTTAATATATTTTTAAAAGATTATATTTATTTTTAGACAGGGGACATGAGGTGGGGAGGGGAGAGGGAGAGAAATATCAATGCGTGGTTGCCTCACGCACCCCCAACTGAGGACCTGATGAGGAATCAAACCAGCGACCCTCTGGTTCTCAGGCGGGCGCTCAGTCCACTGAGCCACACCAGCCAGGGCTACCATATTTTTAAATAGGAAAAAAAAAACCAATGAGTTTACCCCTCTCCCCACCACGCCACCTCCCTGAGGCCAGGGGCAGCTGGCGACTTAGCTGGAGTCCAGCTGAGTCACTGGAGGGCAGGAGGGGAGCAGCCTGCCTCCCTGTCTGCGGCCACAGCCCACAGGGGTCGAAGGGGAGGGTGGAGTGAGGGCCTCCTGCACCTTCGCTCTCCCTGGGCACACCCTTGGGTGACTCCCCCCTCCTCCATGCTTCTCCATTGCTTTCCTGTGGGCGCTGATCTTGGCCTGGGCCTGCTCTGGGCTTTACTACGCTGCCCCAAGCTGCCCCAAGACAGAGTGACAGACTGTTCTAGAACGCAGTGCAGCCGTTTCAAAGCCCAGGTCAGCCCAACAGGAGGGCGGCCCCTCTGGCGGCTGCCCAGAGCTGCTCTCCTCCGCGCGCCTGTGAGCCAACCAGGCGCCTCATCTCCAGGGACCCTTCCCTCCCGACGTCTGCCCGCGCCCAGCTCCCTCTGCCCACCTTCGCTGTCTACCTGTCCTGCGCTTATCAGAAGCGCCAGGGCCTCTGCCTCGCCTCCCTCCCTCCGCAGGGGGGAGGGCAGAAGGTGGGTGTTTGAAGCTGGTCCCCTGCGCTCCGAAGGTGGAGGAGGAAGAGCGTTCCTAGGAAACCCTTGTGGGAGAAGAAAGGGCAGAAGATGAAGCAGCGGTTACCGTAGGACAGGTCTGGCTGACGGATGCCCCACACACAGGCAGACAAAGCCAGGAGGCTCCCAGGTACCGCTCGGAGCCCCGGCGCTCGGCCGAGGCGCGAGTTCGGGTCTGAAGGAGGAGCTCGGCGGGCCGCACCCCCCCCGCCCCTCCACCAGGCCCGTGGGCACCGTCTCCGCAGAGGCTGCCGCCCAACCAGTGCTGAGCGCGGGTTTCACACTCGGTCTGTTCTGTAAAAGAAGAAATCTTTGTTGTTTGTTTATTTTTCTGTTACCCGAACAGGTACTTAGGTAGATCTTTAGTAAAATGAAGTGGCGTAACAGGAACTTTCATAAAGCAGGAGATAACCTGTATTTTAAAAAGACATCAAATTACTTACCATGGTAAATGAGGATTTTGTTGGAACCTGGGATTTTGTTGCCCTTGTTTACAATTTTAAATTTCTTTTTCTCCGAATTGGACGGATGGGTGGTGGGGGTTTACAGCCCCTCTGAATCTGATCGGGCCCTGCTCTGGGGTGGGCCTTCTCTCTCCGGACTCTCAGCGCTTTTCTGGGGGCCTGAGCAGCCCCGGGAGGCCGCCCCTGGGACGAGCAGGGCGCGCGGGAGTGGCGGGGACTGCGGTGGCCCGAGGCCCAGCGGGCATGCTCAGGAACGGGGGGCTGGGTTGCGGAAAAGCTAGGGTCTGCGTACAGAGGAGAATGATCACCTGTTGGTGCCCATTTGGGGCAGGGATCAAGAACGACAGGGCATCAGGACCCTGGTGGCGGGAAAAGGGAGCATCAGGGTGGCCAGGTTGCAGTGGGGCACTGGGATTCGGAGCCCTTTGTGTCCTCGCCGTGTCCTCCATGGATGGGGGCCCTCTCTGTGAAGGTTTGACAGACACTCGTGTTCCTCCTAGAGTTGTGACAGCACACAGTGGGCTTGAAAACCCTACTGACATTGCCTGGCAGGTGGCCTGGCTATGCAAATGGCATGTGGGCGGAGGCCTGCCCACCCCCACCTTTACCCTACCTCATGTTAGAAGATGGAGGGGGAAGAGGCAAGTGGTGGGCAGGAGCCCTCCTTGGGAGAGCTGGGAACACAACTCCCAGTGGGCGCCAGGGGGCAGCACTGCCCAGGCGTGAAGCTCCTTCCACTGCACCTGCAGAGGCGCGAAGTTCCTGCGTCTGCATTGCTGTGTGGGGTTTTAGAAGTAAAAAAAGTTTCTAGGGTAGGGAACTTGGTGCAGACCCTCACAGCAGGGTCCGCCTGGCACCATCTCTTCCCCACCTATGTACAGTTTAAGGAGCTCATGCTAAAAGGGGGAATGGGTATGAATCACTTTCCCCATGTTCAAGGCAGGTGGCCTACAGCGACTGGTATTCCCGCGGTAAAGTGACGCGCCAGGGGCACCCCTTCACACATGGACGCATAGGTCCATCCTTTGGAACTAGGTCTCCACAGGGCGTGTTAGCGATATTTCCCTCCTGCGGCAGGTTAACAAGCCAGTGGCTGGGCTACAGCGCAGCACAGTGGTTTGGTCTCAGAAGAACTGAGAACCCAGAGCGTCAAAGTCGAACCTGGAAGCATCTGGGAGCCTCGCGGGTGTGTGGGGCGGGGGTCAGGGGGGCAGTTTGTGGCACACATGGCTGGACGCCCAAGCCCAGGGCCTTCCCTTTACTGGCCAGTTCCACCACCAAAGAGAAACCAACCCCGCAAACTGAGAAGAGGGAGAAGGAGGCCGAACTTCTGGTGAACCTCTTCTGAAAGCTGTCCCTGCTCATCCCCAGGAAGGTGGGGGGCCCAGGATGGCATAAGACGCAAGAGGACGCGTTCGGGGAGTTCCGGCAGAGCCAGGGTTCCCTGTGAACCCCGGGTCCACAGCTTCCTGACAAACTCAGCTAAGTTTCCACCTCCGCCTTTTCTCCACCAGCTGGCAGAAGGGGGCCCAACACGTGATGTTTTTATGAGAACCCAGACATCCTGTGACACCTCACGAAAAGGGGGACCAGGCGGCCCTTCACTGGAAAGATGTGGTGTCTTTAATGCCCACAGTGTGACCCAGAGAGCCACTAGAGTCTCGGGACCCGTGGACACCTCCATGAGCTTGCCGCAGACCTTCCCATCGACGGTCTAAGTCCAAAGCCTGGGCCAGGCTCCTCTGAATTCCTGACTGCTTTTCACGATCGACTTCCCACTGGATTAGTTTCTTTGCCAAGTGTCATTCTCCTCTCTGCATCCTGCTCTTTGTTTCTACGGTTCCTTTGACTCCAACCAATGGCGAAGAGCTCCCTGTCTTCTCTGTCCCTCTAATGCAAACAAACAATGCAAAACACTGAAAACAAATGGCTACCTGTCGCAGAACGTGGCTGCAACCACGTGAACTCCATGTTCGTCCCGAAGGATTCTCCCTAGGCACTTCGCCCACAGCCCCCAGCGCCCCCTCTCCTCCTGACTCCTCCGTCTTCCCCTCCCCTCTCTTTTCCCTCTTTTGTTGCTTTTCTCCTCCTCCTTGAGAACAACTCACCAACATTTATAACAGCTTCACCCACTTTTTTTTTTTTAAACTTTCTACGTGTCTTTCGAGTCTCACTCTCTGACCCCAAAGAGAGACGGCGTTTCTTTGGAGAAGCAGAGCACTGAAGGGACCCAAGCTGCTTGGGTTGCAATTCCTATGCTACCTCGTCTATCACTCTGGGCGAATCACTTCACCTCTCTGTGCCTCAGCTTCCTGTTCTGTAAAAACAGCCCTCACAGGGGTGTGGAGAGGACTAAATGAGTTAGTAATATATGTGCCATTGACAGATGAATGGATAAATACATTGTGGCATGTCCATACAATGGAATATTATTCAGCCATGAAAAAGAAATGCAGTCCCGATATCTACTATAACTTGAATGACCCTCAAAAACATTGCGCTAAGTAAAAAAAGCCAGACTGAAAGGTTACATATTATTAAGATACAAGGTCTGTCTCACTGTTAATATAATGAGAATGGTTTGCATGACACTGATGCAACCTGGCAGCCAAGGAGAAGAGACTGGAATGCAGATGCATGAACAATAGCTTCACTGTACTAGTCAGTGGGGCAGTAGATGCCATTGAATGAGCATGTGTACTGTGTGGCCATCACACTCAAAATGACTGAGCAAGTAGAGCAACAAATCTGCATCAGATTTTGTGTTAAGCTTGAACATTTCTCTGCGGGAACTATTCGGATGATTCAGAAGGCTGCAGCTGCGGGCAACTGGGGGATTGGCAGCTTCGTCATGACAATGAGCCCGCTCATGCATCACGTCTCGTGCAGAGTTTTTTGGCAAAACATCAAATCACCCAGGGCCCCGCAGCCTAGATTTGGCAGCTGTGATTCAGTGGTGTTTAGTACATCCACGGAGGTGCCACCTTTTGCTTGATGGTTCTAGTAGCCTCCTCAGCGGCCTTGCTCGTGTAGTCTTCCAGGCTGGGCTTCCAGCCTCAGCTGCTCTGATCTCCTAGAACACAGGCCTGATCCTGGTCCCTTCCTCCCTCACCGGCTGTACGTAAAATACCACCCAAGCCCCACCCCCACCCCCACTCAGCATAGTGTCTGGATTCCTAGCATGCACACCCCATGCCCTTTCCCACTGCCCCCCAGTGCCCTGGGCTCAGCCATCATGAGCCTCTTGTGTTACCCATCACGCAGGTGGCTCAACTCAGGCCGTGTGACTGCTTTGCAGCATGGAAAGGCCCGTCCGCGTCTCTCCTGCCCCTTCCCTTCCCCAGGATTCCCCTGGGACAGGATCTGATGGCACCTCCAGCAGCCTTGTACCCCTGCACTGGGTGTCATCCTTCGCCCAGGAGAACTCTGGAGGTGCCGACCACCCACATGCAGCCATCTTGCCTTTGCTCAGTTGCGCCGAGGGCAACAGGCGCCAGTACCCCGAGTGCCGTTTACGGCAGAGGAGACAGAGTGCACTCTCCACGCTGGCCAGGAAAGCACGCTCCTTCAGTCCAGAGATGAGGACCAGGCGGCCAGGCCCCCGTGTGTAGAGGTCTGCTGGTGGCCCTCTGGAAGAACCCTTCCCTTCATCGCCATCAGCCTGGCCCTTTCCACTGGAGGCAGAGGAGGGGTTCAAGGCTCCTGGAACCAGGCACTGGGCGTTTCCTTTGCATATTTGCTTCTTGACTGGCACCTCCTCTTTGGGATATCATCACCATTGTGTCTTGTTCAGATGTGGGGCAGTGAGGACCCCCAGTGGACAGTGACCACTGTGTCCCAAGTCCTGGCTTAAACCTTCAGCCGACCATCTCTTTGTTTCAGAGTAGCTGAACGGCTACAGTTTGAGAGATGGGACTTGCCCAAGGGAATGAAAAGCTTGATGAGGAACTGAACGACAAGCTGGCTAGTGAACTGTAGTTTGTTGAACTCCAAACAGTTCAGCAAAGGGAAATCTCGCTGTCTCAAACATTTAGTTTCATTGTTTATAATGAATTACTTAATTGATGGCAGTCTTACATTTATCAGGGTCTTAGTGGATAATTATTTACTCTTTTGAACTGAGAGATCGAGAGGGAGCGCCCAGTCTCTCACGCATCACCCAGAGGTCCAATGAGACGTTAGTAGGGTATTCACAACCTATGGTTGTTTACCTCTTTGTTCTTATTTATTGTTGCAACTGCACCAGGACGCTCCTACCGGCCAGTGATGTGCTCCAACTGGAGGCAACGGCAGCCTTTCCCATTGCTGTCTCCAAAAAGATAGGACGCCTGAGCTCTGCAAGCAGCACATCTTCGTCACCATGGTGATCAGGCAACCTCTGTCTCCAAACACGTCCGCTGCAGCATATGTGGCCCAGGGACAGAGGAAGGCAGGGAAGCTGTAAGGCTGGCGAAGGAGGCATGGCGTGAGTGTATTAAGTGCGTTCTCCACATCCCCGTTCCTGGGGGCCGCTGAGCCGTATACCCTGTTCTCTCTTCCAGCCATACCCCCCCTCGTTTGCCTCCTGGCTACCTGCCAAACCTTCCAGGCAAAGTGTCCCCGGCCTCCCCAGTTGGAGTCCTCCCCTCCCTCCTCTGCGCCCCAGCGCTGGTGCCTACCTGCCTCCCTTATCTGGGGCCAGTCCCTCGAAATGGTGTGCACGGCCGAGGGCTTCCTCTCTCCCATACACAGCGCCTCATTCTTCCCTGGGTCCCCAGCCCCTGGCCACTGCACCGGGCATAGGAATCCACTGTCCGTACTGGGTCGTGCCCCGGATTGAGTCATTTTGGTAATTTGGGAGGAAGGCTTGGAAACCTCCCATCATATTTACCCCAAACTCTGGTTTCTTCTGGAAAACAGAGCACTTGTTTGGGAGGGTCAGTTTCTAGAGTTGAAATGACAGCTGGGGGTGGTGTGGATCTGCTCCAGCACTTCCACACTCTGAGCTCCTCCCAGTGAGTCCCCGTGTGTGAGGGCACCCCATCCTGCCCCCCACCAACCACGTGGAGGAGGGCAGGGGGCCAGCATGTGCTTGTGCCTGAGGATCTGCCAGACCGGTGACCGAGAGGCAGGGAGCCCGGCTGCCTGTGGAGGACGTGACCTCGTGTCCCCATTTGCCCGGGACACACTGCGTTTAAATCTGCTCTCCTGGAATGGTGATTCATAGGGCCCTTTTCACTCTCCAAAGTGCCATCACTGACTAAGATAAATGCCGCAGTCCCCTACGTGGTGGAAACTGGTATCCTGCCACCGGGCTCATCATCCTGAACATTTGCACTGTTTTTGTTTTTTTTTTTAGTTCTGGGAATTCTCAGATCTACTGTATTCTTAGAAAGGCTGGCAGGAAGCGCAGGGATTTCCGTGGCCTCATTATGAATCCTAACTGGTTTTCTTTAAAATCCAAGAAAGTGGTTATAAATATTCAATCCAATCCAGTGGCTCTCAGACTCTGCTTCCAAAGGGCAAGGATGGAGGGAGGGGGAACTAAGCAGAGGTGGCTGTGCCCTGGGCAACAAGGACACAATGGGTCGGTGGCTAGAAGGGACTCAAGTTCAACTTGTGTAGTTCAGCTTATTTCCCAACAGGTTTTTGTTTTTAAATCCTCACCCGAGGATATGTCGCTTGTTGATATCTAGAGAAAGAGGGAAGGAGAGAGAGAGACAGGGAGAGAGAAACATTGATCAGTTGCTTCCTGTATGTGCAGGAGCGGGGATGGAACCCAGAATCTTTTTGTGTAAGGTACGACACTCCAAGCAGCTGGGCCGCCCGGCCAGGGCACCCAGGCCTCCTTATTGCCCCCTCGTCCGTCTCTCCATCGTTCCTTCTCTCTCTTGCAGACAGGTTTCCACCGTTCGGTCTGAGCTAAGGAATGAGCCCAGGCTGTGACCAATGCATTCATCCCAATGCTAAGCTCTCAGGAGAGTGAACCCGATTGCGTCTGTTTAGATGGATGGTGGCTGGGGATCTTTGTCGGTAATGAAAGATGGCTTCCGGGGATTACCGAGGGCAGAAAACGTACCCCTAAATTATCTACTATCAAGTTGATCAAGTCTCTCCGGATTTCTGCCCCTTGCTATGACAGCCCCCTTTATTGTGGCATCACTGTGGCTGTGATGCTGGGAATGGCTCCGGTATTTGCCCACCCCCACCCTTGCTCCCAGGGCCCAGGCAGCCACTCTGGTCCCCAGCTGAAACACTTGCTCTGTGTCGGATTCCAGCCTGGGATCTGAAGATACAGCTGTAACCCAGATACATTCCGAGGCTCAGTGTGGCCCCGTGTATGCACTGAGACACATTTAAAAACACGCAGTCCAAAATTAACTAAACGTAATTAAAACCAAAATTTTTTTTGCTTGCAGGGAAGAATTAAGGAATATTAATGGGGTACAAGGTCCCTAACTCCTCCAGCCCTTCCCGGTTCTCTCTGTCTCTTTCCCAGCAGACAGCGGACACCCCAGAACATCCCACTTGCCAGACTCCCCCAGACTTTGTCTGCTGCCCTGTGCCTCCTGGCTGCCCACTTCCAGTGTTGTCCAAACCTTCTGTAACTTGGCCAGTGGAGACTGAACTCTTTTTTAGGGGGTACAGAAGAGGGAGAAACTGAGTAGCTGAAGATAAAATTATATTGAGTTGGTTCGGGGTGGAAGGAGAGAAAGAGCTCACCTCTGTCACGCAGAGAGGGACAGGACCAGGAACCTGCACTGCTTGGCCAGCTTGGCCCTTCTTGGGAGTGGGGGTGCCTCAGGAAAGCCACACAGATGTCTGAGGGGGACGTCGAGGAGAGCAGGGGTTGCACAAGGGGTAGACTCTTATCATGGGACCAAAGCCATGTTGTCTGTAGAATCCACCTCTGTCTGACTTAAAAGACCACATTTTTAACCACTAAACCACACAACTATTCATAACCAAAACACCGCTTTCTCCAAATTGTACCAGTTACGCCCAGAGCTTGGGTCTCCGACACCAGAGCCCACTGACCCTCACAATGATCATGGTGAAAATGACTGGACTCTAAGTTCAGTCTGTTATTTTCCATTGGACACTTCTGGAAGCAACAAAATAGCCAAGACATCTATCTTTCTTTCTCGAGGACCTAAACTGGAACTTGAAAGAGCTGTAAATGACTTGACAAGGAAGCCCACTCTCTTCTCCTAGGATGTCACCTTCCTTGTTGCATGGAGCAGCTCTGGCCAGTGACAACCCTCCCGCCCTCATTATTGCCCAGAGAGGATAGCTGCTGACCCTCCAGGCTACTTGGGAGAAGTGTGTTCTGATTAGTGGAGAAAGAGCAGCGTACCTGTCAAAATCCATCTACCCTTCCATCCATTTGTTTATTCGAGATCCTGTTGGATTCTCCGATTTTCCGATTAACCGCTTGGCAGCTGGCCTGCCCACACTGCACTCAGAGGCTCGGCTCGGTCTTCAGCCTATAAATGAAAGCGGAGCTCCATCCCCTGCCTGTGAATTGCCCGGGACACCAGCCAGGTGCCTGGGGGTTGCAATGTTATTAAACACTCGGTAAATATTTGTCGAATCTGAATAACTTTGCCTCCTGGAACCTGCTCAGCGATGGTGAATGGACGGAGGGCAGTGAGCGAAAGTGCCGCCCTCTCCTTCTGGGCCCTGGCTTCAGGCTGCCCCTCAGACTGTCTGCCAAGCCTGGCTCCCCGCTGCGGAGCTCACGCCCCAGATCCAGCGTGGGAAGTGGAAGCAGACTCCTGCTGGAATAAGAGAGGAGCTCACACAATGCTCAGCTCCTGAAGCCCCCAGCCCCCCACCTGATGTGTACCTTGCCCACGACCCATTCTGTGAAGTCGCTTTCTGGGCTGACATATTTCCCCGTCTCTCATTCAACTATGAGCACAGGCGGCAGGATGCAGCATGCTACACAGGCCTGCACACAGTAGGTCTCCAGGAGGCGTTTGAGGAACTGCATTTACTGGAAATGAAAGCAGTTGCAGTCAGGATCACCCAAGAAAGCAGACAGCAAATGCCCAAAGTCGAGGGTCCTGCGGGGACCTCCCGGAGACGGGCCTGCCTGGTAGGACAGAGGAGCCCCAAGAGCCGCAGCTGCCTGTGACCGGGACGACGCTGGTTGTGTGCTCCATATTCTCATTTAATTCCTAAAACCTTCCTTTGTACACATTCCTGTCTCCATTTTACTGAGGAGGTCAATGATACTCAGAAAAATTTAAGTAACTTGACCAACTTGAAAATTGCGAGAAAGCGGCAGAGTCTGATTTCGAGCCCTTGCCTGGTGGTTTGCTCTCCACGGCCACAGTCTTCAATAATATCCTGAAGCTTCCAGAATTGCTTCTCCTGGCACCTGGGTTCCTGCAGACAGACGCTGGAGCGAGAACGGATGCCTGGTGGCGGCGGCGGCAGGGACTGACTGCCCGGGCAGCTGGATGGAAGTGGATGAGGAGTTTGGAAATGAATCCACGTTTTTTTGAAAGGAATCTTTTACTGGGAGTGGGGTAACAGTCAGGAACATCACAGCGCTGCCCCATGGAGCCAGGTGACAATGGCGAACCCGCCTCAGGGACTGTCCAGCAGACAGAGACGACAGGCCCAGTGCCCGATTGGCTCAGACCTCCTGGCCCTGGGCGGCAGAGAGGCTGTGTGACTGTCTCTGGGCAGCGATTCTCACCCCTTGGGGGAGCCGGGCTGCTGCGGAGTCTTCCTCCAGCTCTGAGGCCCCAGTTCTCAATCAGGGAGAGGTCTGACATTTCCCATCCCTCTTTGCTTCTCTCTGCGTGAATCCTGGGCTGACGACCAGTGACCCAAGCCCTCCGCCCAGCCAAGGAGGCAGAAAGCCCGACTTTCTCAGCCCTGAGAAGAGCTGGCAGGCTGTTCTGTGGGTCGGGAGCACCGGCAAGGGCTGGGAGAGGCGCCCTTGGCACGGGAGCCTCGTGGAGCTGCTCCACAAAGGACCCTTCTCTCTCCCAGGCAGGAGGACAAACACCGCTGCTGCCTCCGGCTGCAGGGGCCGGAGTTTCTCATGCCCGGGCCCTCAGGAAAACTGCAAGCGCAGAGAAAAATGCGCATGGGCTCCTGACTGTGCTTCTTGGCTCCAGGCCGGGTGGCCTCTAGGGTCAAACTTCATCACTGCCGATCTGAGTCATTTCTCTGACCTTCTTGGAAGAATTACTTGGCGACAGACGGTTATCAGGTCCTTAATGATTCGTGGTGAGGAACAGTTTCCATTCTGCTGAAAATCAGGGGTCGGAAAGTAGGGTCTGGCCGGGTCCCTCCCAGGGCTCTGCGGGGACAGCATAGCATGGAGAGATGGAGCTGGGCTAGACAGAGGTTCCCAATGCCAATGCCCCCCATGCCCCTGCAGTGGTATTCCCACCCACTATTAGTAAGCAGGGCGAGTACGCCCCCAGGGTCAGGGGCAGGTCAGAGCCCCACCTGCTTTGAGTCAATGCCTCCTCTTCTAAGTACCATTCAAGCAAGCTCCCAGCTCACCCTAGAGTTGTAGAGAACATGGCGTTTGGGTCTGAATCGTGGCTGGAATATTTAATTCAGAGAGGTCCATATACTAACTTCCTTCTGAGAGCCTCAGAGACCCTATTAAACAGTCGTTGGCTACGCCTCCCCACGGCACCAACTTGAGGTTCATCCCACATGTGCGTTTCCAGGTAACCACAGCCTAGTCCCAGGGACTGATGTCCACCAAGGACAACACGGAATCCCTGTGTGGCCGCTCTCTGGTTGCCAGTTACTTGACCACTTTGTACCTATATCGATTTTCTAACTGAAGATAAGGGTAATGTCTATTACCACCTCCACTCGACTAATTAAATACGATAATTTGTGAGAACTGTTCAGTGTCCTTAAGGAAGGGTAAGTTTTTATTTTTTTAATCTTTGCCCAAGGATATGCTTATTGATCTTAGCGAGAGAGAAGGCGGAGGGTCAGGGCAGGGAAAGGGAGAGAGAGGGAGAGGGAGAAATGTCGATGCAAGAGAGAAACATTGATCAGTTGTCTCCCATATGCACCCTGACTGGGGATTGAACCCACAGCCTAGGTATGTGCCCTGACTGGGAATAGAACCCACAGCCTTTGGTGTGTGGGATGATGCTTCAACCAGCTGAGCCACCCAGCCAAGGCTGGTAAGTTTTTTGAAAGTTTGAAGAATCTCAAACCATGAATAACTCATTGATTAATTAAATTAGCTGATATCAACCAACCATTCATAAAACAAAGTAAGTGTGAATTTATGAATGAAAGTGTTTATTGCACAAAAGGGTTCTTCTTTATAACTTTCCCAATTGTTAGTGGCTAATTGCATTCATCTTCCTAAGACGTTGCTTGTGTCTTGTTACTTTGTCGCACTCAAGGGTTTTCACTGCTCTTCTCTGTGCTGGGGAAACACTGAGCCACCCCGTTATCTTGGAGCCCTGGGTCCACCTCAGCTCCAGCCCCATGTTTTTATGAAGCCCTGCTTATCACACCGCAACTTCGGGAACATTTGTCAACTCACTGGTCTTGAAATCACCCTCCGCAATCCTAAAAGGAAGGCATATTCTGTTTCTTAACAGAATTGTGTTTCTTAAGCTGCCAGGACTCGGAAGAAGCAAGTCACAGGAAGGGGGGAGGAGAAGGGGAACTCAGTGTGAAGGGGGGCACCTGGGTGAGGGGGGCTGCGGAGGTGGGCGGATACCTGCTGGAGGCAACAACCAGAAGTGACTAGTGATTGATAATGAGGAAATGAGCACAAAAACTAAGAAACATAGCTACAAGAATAAAAATTTTGGCGGAGGGGCCCAGAATCCTACAGATCTTTATAACCCATATTGTTCTATTATAGTTAGCAGGATTTTCAAATATAGGGGCACTGATTTGGTGAAAGAATAGAAACTGGGCTCTTGTAAATCAGTGGGGGAAAAAAGAGGTTGTCCCTGTGGTGTTCAGAGAGTGCCTAGCTGTTCTCCCTTTTTTGTTTTCTACTCAGTATTGCCTGGCATGCGTGTGTGTGTGTGCGCGTGTGTGTGTAAATTTATTTAATACAAATATTTATAGTCTCTTTTATTGCTTGCTTCTTTTTTCCAAACCACGTTTCATGCTTAAATCCTCGTGCTGGCTTCACTACCCCAAGGAGGTGCTGCAGTTCAGATAAGGAAAAGTGCTTGAGTGGCAACTAGGGGAAGAGTCACAGTCCAGGGGCACAATTAACCTTCTCTTTTGACCTTTCCCATTTCCCCCAAACCCTTCCAGTACGTAGTACATGGGGAGCTGGAAAGAGACTTGAGCTTGACGCCAGTTTCTAACAGTAGCTGCAGTGAGCTGCTCTGTGGCCAGCAGGCTTCCTGCTGACTCTCTGGTCACACGGCAGAGGTCAGTGCTTCCTCCTTAGACAGTCAGCCTTGCTTGAGCCCCAGGGCCTGGGGCCGAGTGGAGGTGGCTAGGCCAGGCAGCTCCTGCCCTTGCAGATCGGATGTGACTCTCCCGAGTCCTGTGGGCCCAGAAAGAAAGGAAACCCACAGATGACTTCCAAAGGGCAGAAAGAGAAGCAAGACTCCAACCCAGACAATGGGAGAGTGGGCGAGCGGGTACTTATTTGAATATCAGTAGCATCTTCCTGAGGCTGGGCATGGAAAACGGGAGCATTTGAGGGGATCATGCTCCTGGGGCAACTACAGGATAGGGCCAAGGAGAGAGACAGCCAGTAGGGGGCCCCCTTGTGTCTGGAAAGGCCTGGCTCCCTCTAAAGCTTCAGTCAAGTTTGCTGAACACAACTGTCTTGTGTCAATTGTGTTGAGAGAATAGAGGCGGGGACCTATGTCTCTGTTTGGGGGTGAAGCTGACCTGGAAGAAGGGCTCAGCATGGACAAGTCTGGGTCATCAACAGGGAAGTCTAATAGGGAGGACCTGGGAACATGGGTCCCCAGGGAGAAACAATCCACCAATTTCAATCTCAGACATCCCCACTACCCCTTCCCGCTTTCACTCCGTCTCCCCACCAACGGCTCCCCCTCCCCCTTTTAGTTTATCATCTGTTCTGTTCCCTCCTTTAGGAACTAAGGCTCTAGACGTTACACCTGAGAGTAACTTCGACAATATCTAGGCGCAAACTCTGGGCCCCCGTTTCTCCCCCTCTGTGCCCTCATTGTGCTGCGTGAGCTAGTTGTGGCCTTCCCGCGAAAGCAGTCCAAGAGGCTGCTGATTTAGCAAGAATAGTTGTGGTGCAAATAAATCTCTTGCTCAACTTCTTAGATCTGGAGGTTTTGCCACGTAACTGCTCTGATGCCAAGAATGCATACCCTGGAGGCCTTTCTTTCACCATTTAAGATTTTCGAGAAGATAGTTTAGCCTCAGTGCTGGTTGCCAGGCTGACAGCCTTGCAAACAAGAGGTGAAATCCGATCTGGATAGAGCCTCTGCCCCCACCGTCTATTTTTAGGGGAAAGATCAGTCGCCCACATGGCCCGCTGGGAATAGAGCAAGGCTGGAGGTGGGTTGGGGGGTGGGGGCTAGAGATTTAAAACGGCCTTGCCCCTAAATCTCCTGCCCCCCCATGGGGGCCAGAAGTGGGTTGAATGGACAGGAATTGTTCTGGGTTTGTGAGAGGTGCAATGCAGAGTCTCCCCAAAACCATCGAATATTTGGCAGAGTGATAAAAAATAATCCCTCCTTCCAAAAATAGCCCTCCTAGAAACCGGAGGCCTGGATTTAATTACTGTCACTAAGTACTCAGCGTGTACCAAGGTAGCAAGGCCTGAACTGGTTCTTTGCTGATTACTATCTGGTGTCACCCCGGTCCAACCCCACGGAGCAGGTATTTCTACTCCCACGTGACAAGTGAGCACATGGAGAGTCTGAGAATGAATTCAAAGTTCCCATGTCACTTAATCTTTATTGTCTTCATTTCCCTCAAATCCCCTAGGTCAAAGTTTCCCCAGCCGGGTTGCACATCAGCATAAATGGAGAAGCTTTTTTAGAAATACAAATTCCTGGGATTTACCCCAGCTCCGCTGAATCACGGGGTTGGGCAGGGCAGAAGCATTTTTTTCGTTCCTGAAATGAGTGGGACACACAGCCCGGAGTGAGATACAGAGGAGGACAGGGTGATTCCAGGAGCACGTGGGGAAGGCCACCTCCTTGCTCCTGCCTTGGGCCCAAAGTGTCCCCCTACTTCCTGGACATCTCTGACTTCCTCCCCACCTCTGCTCTCCCTCACATCCCAGCTCCAATGTCACCTGTCAGGTGGAAAGCAGCGGAAAGGCGGGCGGTACCCCCCGGGCCTCCCACCTCTGAGGAGCGGAGGGCCAGGCAGCCAGCTGGGGTGGGTGGAGGAGCAGGAGGGGGAGAATGAGGTGCTAGTCCCATTTTAGCCCAAGTTGCAGCACAACAATTTGTCCAGCTGCTCCTCCGAAGCGCTACTTCTCCCCTGAGAACAGAGGGGGCTGGGCGAGACCCAGGATGTGAAGTCTCGCGAAATGTCAGCGTGGCTTTGGGAGCTTGTGTAAAGTCGAGCTCAACCCCACGTAAGCGGGTCTGCCTTCTAAATGGGCCCCAGAGATACTGAGGTAGGTGGGCCAGGTGAATTCTGAGGTCCTTCCTGGCTAGGACGTGTTGTAATTTATTCAGTTAGCAAACAGTTGTTGAGATCTGGGCATGAGGATGACAAAGAGCTCTGAGAAAAAGTGTTGACTTCTCAGAGCTTGCATTCCTCCCACGGCCCCTAGGCAATGCCATCCGTAGAGGTGGCATGGAGACCTCCTTGTCATTTCCTCTGCAATCCACCCCTCTTGGTTCCCCACTCTGTAATGTCCAGGGACCCAATGTGATGCACCCCATGTTAGAAATACCCACAAGTCTATATATTGCGTTGGCCAAAATGTTCATTTGGTTTCTGTAAGATGACTCCAGCAGCACTTAGTTGTCTTTTAACTTGATTTGAAACAATTTTGTTAGATTGTATTGTGACAGCTGTCATATCAGCATGCATTTTTTAAATTTTTTAAAAGATGTTATTTATTTTTAGAGAGAGGGGAAAGGAGGGAGAGAGAGAGGGAGAGAAACATCAATATATGGCTGCCTTTCAGGCACCCCCTATAGGGGACCTGGCCCGCAACCCAGGCATGTTTCCTAATTGGGAATCAAACGGGCGACCCTTTGGTTTGCAGTCTCGCACTCAGTCCACTGAGCCACAACAGCCAGGACTCATCATGTATTTTTTAAAAATTTATCAAAATTGGTGAATTTTTGCGTAGCCATTTTATTATTGAAAATGGAAGAAAAATCACACAACATTTTTGGAATATTATGCTTTATTATTTAAAGAAAGGTAAAAACATAATAGAAACACCAAAAAAGATTTGTGCAGTGTATGGAAAAGATGCTATGACTGATCAAACATGGCAAAACTGGTTTGCAAAGTTTTGTGCTGGAGATTTCTCTCTGGATGATGCTCCACGGTTGGGTAGACCAGTTGAAGTTGATAGCAATCAAATCGAGACATTAGCTGAGGACAATCAACATTATACCATGTGGGAGATAGCCAATGTACTCAAAATATCCAAATCAATAAAGCTATTGGGGAAAATGAAACCTGTTTCTTTTACTTTATGGAAAAAATATATGAACTTTTAGGCCAACCCAATAATTCTTCCTCCTCTCACCCCACTTTAAAAAAAGTGCAAAAAAAAAGGTGTATAAAAAACCACATAAAATAAATGTATAGCTTCATGAGTTATAAGGTGACTGCTCACTTTAATCACTGCTTATGTCATGAAATAGAGCCTTGCATCCCCTCAGAGGCCCCTCCATGTCCTCCAAACTCCTCCCCTTCTCCTCAAAATAAACACTCACCTGGCTTTTAGGGTTATTACTTCCTAGTATCTCTTTATAGTTCTATCACCTGGCATACGTTGCTAGTCTCTATAGTGTCATCATGCCTTTAAACGACTTGTGTTATGCCTTTTAAGTCTCATTAGGTTTCCAGATTTCCTCCCCACCACCCTTCCGTCTACAAGACAGTTTCCCACAGTCTGGATTTTGCTGGTGGTGGATCCACGGCGTGGATCCGTGTCTTCCTCTGTGTTCCATAGCTCCTGAAAGGTAGGCAGCTGAAATCAGAGGTTTCATCAGCCTCATTCTCAGTCCCTTTGGCATGGCTACAGGTAGGTGGTGGTGTGCTCTTTCTTCAGGAGGCACATGTCTGGTTTCCTCTTCCCTCCTTCCTTTCTGCTTCCTCTTTCCCCTCCCTTCTCCCCCTCCACTTGGTCCTTCTTCCTCTGCCCCCCTTTCCCTCTCTTTTGTACCCACTATTGACATAAACGATTAGTGTCTGGAGGTATGAATTCACTGGGAACTGGAAAATTGTGAAAGTCTAATGTTATAATTTCTTTTTCTTTTTTAATTGCTAAAACACTTTAGGAAGAGATGCTTTCCCTCATTTATAACTTGGCTACCCACTGGTTCTTTTCACAGAGGGAGGCAAGATAAATGCTTCATTTTTCCCTTTATTTAGCACTTTTCTTGTAACGCTGGTTTGGTGATGATGAACTCCTTCAGCTTTTTCTTGTCTGGGAAGCTCTTTATCACCCCTTCAATTCTAAATGATGGCTTTGCTGGGCAGAGTAGTCTTCATTGTACATCATTAGCTTTCATCACTTTGCATATTTCTTGCCAGTCCCTTCTGGCCTCCAAAGTTTCTGTTGAGAAATCAGCTGACAGTCTCATGGGAGCTCCCTTGTAGGTAACTACCTGCTTTTCTCTTGCTGCTTTTAAAATTCTCTCTTTGACTTTAAACTTTCCCATTTTAATTATGATGTGTCTTGGTGTGGGCCTCTTTGGGTTCATCTTGTTTGAGACTCTGCTCTTCCTGGGATTGTATGTTTATTTCCTTCTCCAGGTTAGGGAAGTTTTCCATCATTATTTCTTCAAATGGGTTCTCAATTCTTTGCTGTCTAATTTTTGGTAACCCTATGATGCAAATGTTGGTGTACTTGATATTGTCCTCGAGGTCCCTTCAACTATCCTCATTTTGATTTTTTTATTCTTTTTTCTTTTTGCTGTTCTGAATTGGCGTTTTCTGCCACCTTGTCTTTCAAATTGCTGATTGAATCCTCTGCTCATTAAACCTGCTGCTGATTCCTTCTAGTGGATTCTTCATTTCAGATAGTATATTCTTCATTTCTGACTAGTTCTTTTTTATGATTTCTATGTCCTTTTTTATGTTTACTACCTCTTTGTTGAAGTTCTCACTGGGTTCATTTATTCTTCCCCTAAATCCCTTAGGCATCCTTATAACCATTGTTTTGAACTCTGTATCTGGTAGATTGCTCACCTCCATTTCAGTAAGTTTTTTTTCTGTAGTTTTGTCCTGTTTTTCATCTGGGACATGTTTCTTTGTCTCCTTATTTTTGCTGTGTCTCTGTTTGGTTTCTATGCATTAGGTAGATCTGCTATGTCTCCCAGGCTTGGCAGGGTGGCCTAGGGTAGTAGGTATTTTGTGGACCCCCGTGGCACAGTCTTCTTGGTCACCTGAGCCAGTTGCTCTAGGAGTGTCCCTTGTGGGGGTTGCATGGGCCCTCCTCCTGTAGCTGTGCCTCGATTGCTGCTGGCACACCATGGATGGAGCTGACCCTCAGGCTGACTGGCTGTGAGGGTTGGCCACGACCGCAGTGGATGAGCTGCTGTGAGAGAGCTGACTCCGCAAAGCTGGAGTCTCCCCAGACCACCCTTTGATTGTGCCATTTGTGGAGCTAATCAGGTGATGCTCTGTTGTGTTCTGAAGCTGGTCACTGGGTGTGTTAATTCTGGGATCTGTTAGGGGTGGCTCTGGTGCAGGCCAGGATCAGCTACCATCCGTGTCCAACTTGGGGCCACCTGGTAGGAGCTACAAAGCAACCCGAGGTTGGTAGCTGCCTTGCTGGGTCCAAAGATGCATGGGAGAGGTCACACTGTGACCCGAGCCTGGCTCTCCTCAGTCCCAGGCCTGGGACCACTCAGCACAAGGCACAGGGTATGTGGAGACCAGCCACCACCTGCCTGAGACCTGCGGACCTCGGAGAGTTTTAAAGAAAGTCTGCAGCTTGAGCGGAGGCTGGCTGCCCATGAGGCAGAGCCCTGAAAAGAGCCACCAGCAGTATGAGAGTCGGGTGGGACAGGGTCTCAGAGAGTCACCAGGGTGGGGTGACCATGTTTACCAGGTTAACGCAGATTCAGATTTGGCACCCATCTGCCAGCTGTGTGGGAGGAGGGCTCAACACAGGGACAGTGTCGGCTCTCCCTCCATCACTTGCCCTGAAGCCACACAATTCAGCTTCTCCCTGTACATCTCTGGGGCCTTTCAAACTGCTGTCTCTTTGCTGGAGCTCAGAGTGAGTGTTTGTGAGTGAGTCTGTGTGCAGGCCCTTTAAGAGGATGCCTGGGGCTCCAGCAGCCCTCACCTGGACAGAATCTCCCCTGGTTTTACTGCCAGATGTTGTGGGGACTCCTCTGTCTGGCACTGGAGCCCTGGGCTGGGGACCCCAGTGTGGGGCAGGGACCCTTCCCCCTTCAGGGGTACCCCTGCAGCGCAGATATCCCTGCCAATTCTCGGTCACTACATGTAGGTATGAAGCCATGCTGTTCTCCGTCTCTGGTTCTCCTACCAGTTTAGATGTAGCCTCTTCATATCCTTAGTTCTAGGACTTCTGTTCATCTAGTCTTCAGATGGTTCTCCAGGCTGGTCATTCTATAATTTAGTTGTAATTTTGATGTGGTTATGGGAGGAAGTGAGCACAGCATTTAACCTGCACCACCATCTTGACTGGAACCTCCTACTCACCACTTTTCAATATGTGAACAGTGTCAGGAGTGGGGGTGGGCACAGACGGTCCTGATGTGTGTGGCCTGGGAAAGAAGCTTGTACAGTCATGACCTTGGCTGTAGCCATTGAGCTGGGCCCCACTTCCCCGGCCACACCACAGTCAACGTGTCTAAGGGGCTCTTTATCTTGCTTGTAGCCTTGGGTCAGCTCGGCGTGGCTCCAAAGGGTGACATTTCCACTTGGCACAGCCCCTTGGAGTGTGGTGCCTGCTGGTTGACATGGTGGTGGGCTTCTCGGTGCTTCCCAGTCTTCACTCAGAACAACAAACCACTCTTCAGCCCCTTGGCAGTGTCCAAGCGGCTTCTTCCCTTCAGGCTTCAGTCTTTGGAAGCCACGGAGACACAGTGTCCAAGAGCGTACGTAGAAAGCAAGCTGCCTGTTTTTGTTTTTGTTTTTGTTTTGGGTCGAGGCTAAGGTTACCTTGCTGTTTGTACTACAGAGATGCTATAAATACTCTTCTGAGTGAACGTCTGCAGGTTCCTGGGAAATGCCATGCTCTTCCAAGGGAACAACCCAACAGTGCTGACACCACACTGAAGGAAAGGACTCCTGAGGAATATCCTGGAAGGTTCAGGGAGAGTTTGGAAACAGGACAACTTTCATGAGTCCATGCAGTAGAAACTAAAATAATAAGGAAACTTCTCAAGTATTTAAGTCATTTTTCTTCTTCGTAATTTTTTGGCAGCCTCCGACAAGCACTTTTAGACTGACTAGTTGTTTTAGTTTAGCTTTGTCTTCTCTGTGTGGATTTGGAGTGTGGATTTGTGTGTTTTTAACCTTAATCCTCATTATAATGTTTCCAAGTAGTGGAGGCAGAGTTATCCTTTCAAACCGGTTGCTGTGGTTGTGGAGGTGTCCTGGGACTCCCGTCAGGGCTGAGAATTCCCCAGAAGAGATGGAATAGGGTCCGTTTGTCCACCTGTCTGTCCCAGCACGCATACTGTGAGCTTTTAGAGAAGAGGAGACCGAGGCGGACGCCTTTGTTTTGTCCAGTTGGTTAGAGTGTCATCCCAAAACCCCAGGGCTGCAGGTTTGACCCCCGGTCAGGGCAAGTGCAAGAATCAACCAGTAAATGCATAAACAAGTGGAACCACAGATCCACATTTCCCTCTCTCTCTCTCTCTAATCAATAAAAAATAAAAATAAGCGAGGTCCTTTGTTTTTGCAGATCTGTTGGAACTTGCTGCTATGGCCAGTTTTTTGTCATTGCTGTCGCTATTTTTCACTGTATTATCCTGGATTTGAGAGCTCTGTATTTCCCGGTAAAGCAGGGTGTTTGTTGGCTTGCACCGTCAGCCTGAGGTAAGGTGGCGTTGGACGGCCCGCCCCAGCCGAAGCCCGACGGGCCACCAGCCCCGCCTCTCCCGGGGGCTGTGGGAGCAGCACTGAGTACACGTCAGGGGGCACCTGTCTTGGTTCTTTTTGGCAAGTACAGTTTTTGTATTTCTTCATCTTTCCTGGTAACTGTCCTGGGCCACCAAGATCACTGGGACCCAGTAGTTGGGTGAGGCCAACTGCTTTTATTTGGAGGACACAGATTGGCAGTGATCGCCCGGAGTGCATCAGTCACACACACGGGGTCTCTCAGGAGGACAGAGTGGCTGGCAGCCGTCACTCACCGTTGTGTGGCAGACAGACCACCTCTGGCAATGTTCCATAAAAAAAACCTCATCTTACCTGCATAATGGTAACAAAACTCAGTCCTTTAAAAATTTAGATGTGTTTTCTATATCCTTGTTTCTTTCGTTTTCACAATGAATTACTCCGGCATGTTCATTTCACCACAGCTCCAGCAAGTTTCCACCCACAGTGCGTCTAGAGGGTCAACTTGCCTCACAAACCTCTGGGAATGGGGCTGCTGAGGTACGACGAGCTAGCCAGGAAGTAAAATGCTGATGTTTTAAGCTTATTTTTCTTTTTTATTGATTTGAGAGAGAGAGGGAAACGTTGGTCTGTTGTTCCACTTGTTTATGCATTTACTGGTTGAGTCTTGCACTTGCCCTGACCGGGGGTCAAACCTGCAGCCCTGGGGTATCAGGATGACACTCTAACCAACTGAACACTCCGGCCAGGGCCTAAAAGCGCCAATGTTTTAAAGATGTGCTTTCACCTCTTGGTTAAATGCTGTGCTATACTATGAAAATATATTCAAGAAGTCATTAAAATAAACAATAGTATCCCTTATGGTGGCATGCTAAAATAAGATATCTGTAATAGGTGTGCCTCTGGTTTTGAGTTTTATGGAATACTGAAAAGCAGTATCACAGAAAACCAGTTTAAGCATGTTCATGCAAATTCAATGGGGCTAAAAAGAAGCTAGCCTTTGAGACGAAACGTCCAGTCCCCTTATTCTACATGCACTCTACTATCCCTGCAGAAACTTTGCAACACTGGGTGGCTGGTGTCATAAATCTGTGACAACCCACGACAAGTCATACATTACACAGTTAACGGTATTATTATATTGCTGTCAATTTGGTTTGATAAAGCTTTGCTTAATTTAGACATTAAAAAGAAATGTTCAGTTTTCCATTAAGTCATTTCCATGGTGAAACAGTTTAAATTGAAGCAGCATAAAACAATTATTTTCATCTCAAAAGGTGTTATATTACGGCTGTAATTCAAGCGGGCTTTAGAAAATGCTGTACCTTTGTCTAATTAGCTATTAGTTTAGGGATTTAGTGGTTTCCCTGGGAAAGCTGTTCTAATATTCAGGATAGATGGCCACTCTTCATGAGTCTGCTGCGTACAGAAACACACAACTTCTGTCTCACACCCCCCCCCACCTCCTATGTCACTGACCCTTCGAGGCTGATTTCTAGGCCTTTCCGCCAGGGCAGAGTGGACCTCCTGTTCCCTGAATGCCAGCTGCCCACCCCCACCGCTGCCCCCAAGTCCATGTCTTCAGATAATGAAACAGAAGGCCTCCTTTCGCAATCCTTCACAACCTCCAGTCTCACATGACAATTCACCCCCCAGGGAGGCTGAGTCGAGAGGCTAAAGTCACACATCCGTTGGAAATCTTCAAGTCAAGTACACACAAGATCCCCCGAAAAAAAGAGAAGCAGTTACACAGTGGAGGGACAGAGTGTGAAAATCCGTCGCCACTGCTCAGGACAGCAGCCGCACGAAGGGAGCCCTGCACCTGTCGGGAGTCCCAGGGGACGCTCAGGACCGGGATCACCTGTCCAGCTGCTATGCAGCTACTCCCCGTCTTGTATGTCTGTTGCCTGTGGCCTAAACACCTCTGGACTAATTAATGCAAAGGCGCCCAAAGTGCCATTGTCACAGCAACCAGCCCATGGGCCAGGCTGTCCGAGTGGGGCTTCTCATGGGCTCTTGCGTTGGGCTGTCCTCGTGCCTGAAATTCTGCCATTGTACATCTGACCGTTGTTTCCTGGTGAAGGGTTGTTCTTGCTGAGAGAAAAGCTGTACGTTGGCTCCTTCCTTTCCCCCAGAGCCGCACCTCCTTGCCTTGCCACCTCTCAACCTGTCCTCAAATTCCACCTGCAAGTTCCCCCAGTTCTTTTGAGTAACTCTGATCCCAAGACTTGGAAGACGGCTCAGCTAAGAGAAAAACTCCCAACCATCAAAAAATGAAAATGAAAAAAGGATACAACCCAAAGCAATTACAGCTTTAATTTTTCATGACCCATGTTTCTATAAATGCAAATGACGAATCGACATCATGAAATATTAACCAAGCCAGTAATCCAGGATTATGTATAATGCCAAATTGCTCCCTATTGTCAGTGAAGAAGCTATCACACAGCAGTTTCTGAAAACAAACACAGGCTTCCAAATGTCCCAGCAGGGGAGTCGGGGCTCATTTTTCCAAAGGACCAATCTTGAATGGCCCGGAAGGCTGTGCCGGCCCCCAGGGCAGGGCAGAAAACAGAACCCCACAGAAAGACGAGAGACAGATTTCCAGGAAATCTCCCAGCGGCTGTGATCCTGTGATCCGAGGGAGCAGGACCCTTGGCAGACCTCTCCCCAGGATTAAATTCTGGTGCCATGTGTGTTTACATGTCTGGTGATTGTGTCAGAGGGGAGGCCCTACTAGAGATTAGACTTGTTTTATTTATTTTATTTTTTTTCTTCAGCAAAATAGGAGATGGATCATGTTGCAATGTGGTGAATGCTGTGGGTGGTCTTAGAGGTATTAATATAAGACTGGCCTCTGGGAAGGGTGTTTCGGAGGCTCTGGAAGTCATGCATGTGGCCTCCTATAGCAGTCAGACTCCTAGGAGACAGGAGAGCTCACTGAAAGGGGACCAGTGGCTCTGGGTCCCAACCACTTGGGACCAACTTAAGCCCTGGGAAGAGGTCAAGCCCTTGGAGCAGAGATGAGAGCACCTTTGGTTGGCTTAGTGCTCAGGGCATGTGTCTTCTTTCCAGGAACCTTCAACCCGAACAGGCTTCCTGCCAGCAGAGGGTCTTCTCAGCAAGGGACAGACAGTGTTAGCATCTGGGGATGACTCTCCAACCCAACACCACGTGTCAGGGAGAATGACCAGAAGGCCTGAACCAATGGGCTCCAGTCCACGCTCCCGCTGGTGTGTGGAAGCTGGACCAGGCCACTCTGAGTGGGATAGGACAGTTAGAGACGCAGTGGGGGACAGGCCTCCACAGGGAAATGCTGAGTTTCAGATAATAGGGTGTATGGTATGAACAATTATTTCGTGACAGAAACCGTTGTTTGCTGGCCCACCGATCCTGCTCTGGAAGAGCCCTTTCTGGAAGAGCCCACCTCCGTGACAGAGACTTAAAGTGCCACGTCCCCGGTCTCCCTGGCTGTCTTGTTCTGTGATTCAGTTTTGTCAAATGAGACCATGAAATAAGTTGACTAGGAGCCTGAGGGGAAATTGTTTTGCTCCTGATAAAAAGAGGGATAGGCAAGGAACACTTGCCTCTTTCATGACTTAAGCATTGTTTAAGCATGGATACAAAATTGGGAGCTCTGGCAGCAATTTTGTGACCATGAGGGAGAGGCCAGGAGAATTACATGTAAGTCAACCCAGAGCTCTGACGCTATCCAGCCATGAAACCAACCTTGGAACCACCTACTCCAGGACTTCCTGTTAGGTAAGAAAAATGTCCCCTCCCTTTATATGTTTTTGTTAGTTGGGTATTCTATTAGTACCAGTGGAAAACATTTCCATCGATTAATAATGTCTTTGGTTGTAATTGACAGAAAACCCAGCCAATCCTGGCTTAAGTCATAGGGAAATATACTATTTACTTAACTGAAGGTAGATAGAGGGTCCTGAAGTTGGTCCATTGGCTCAGCCACACCATGAAGAATCCAGACTCTTTCCATTGGTTTCAATGGACTTGACCCCTGGTTGTTGCCTCCTAGTTGCAATGGCTGCTGAAGCTCCAAACAATTTATGCTGGCATTGGGCAGGAAGGGAAAAGGGGGACAGAAAGGGATCCTTCTCCCCAGCTACCGTCCTCTTTTCAGGGAAAAATATCTTTCCCAGGATCGCGTGCTATGCACAGACTAATCACTGGCAAAAAGTGGCGACAGCCATTTTTGACCCGAACCAGGTGCTGTTGGGCTTCTGCTGTTTGCTTCCTTCTCTGCTCTTCTTTCTCCTCAGGTCCACTGACCTCGCGTGCAGCACTCCAAGCGCTGTCTTGGGGGTACTATACCCTTTGGGTTTTATGTTAAAAAGCAGAGAATGTTTTCTACCCTTTAAGCTTCACTCAACCAGTTGGACCAAAAACAGTGTGTTCCCTAAAGCTACTGTTTGCTGATATTTTTAGGGAAGACAAAGACCAAAAAACCATCTTCAGGTGCTGAGCTTCCACTGCCTCTCTCCCCAGAGCCAGACCCTAGGGCAGTGGCTCTCTCCAACGGGTGATTTTGCACACACATCTCAGCGGACATTTGGAAATGTCTGGAGACATTTTTTGTTGTCCCAGCTGGGAAGGTAGATGGTAGCGCGACAATACCTGGTGCTACCGACACCCTGGGATGCTGTGAAACATCCTTTGGTGAACTGGACAACCCTCCCGCTTCTCCCCTCCCCCGCAAGGAATTATCCAGACCAAAGTAACAGCAGGGACAAGGTTGAGAAACTTGGCCCTGGAGGATGGCACTAGGCCAGAAAGCCATCTTTCAGTCTTTCCTTACTGTCTTCTTGCTTTTGCCTCAGGCCCTTACAAATAAGAAGAGTGTCCCTATCCCAGGCCTCACTCCGAGGACAGTAACTTGGCACGAATAACCCCTGGGCAGTAGCAGTGACCCAGTAAACCCCATAAAGGAGGCCCAAGTCGTTGTCAACTCATTGCTTAAATGAACTGATCTCTCCATTTCCACCTTTGGGAAAATTACAGCAATCACTGCCTGACTTTTGTGCAAAGTGACAAAATGTTGCAGCCTCAGCCATAGCTGTCTCCAACTGCTGTGGCTTCAGAGACAGGCCCTGTGGGAGGGACAGATCCATTCCACTCGTGTCCCTCCCTCCGCTTCGGCAGTGAGCCAACAGGCCGTGGAGAAGCAGCCTCTCATGAAGGCTTGTGAATGGTTTTGATCTGGTCCACTCACTCCTGCCCACCCCTGGTTGGTTTCCATCGAGTGAAAACTTACAGTCCCCTGTAGAGATGTCCCTCCTTAGCATCCTCTCCTATAACCTGCCTTCCTGTTTTTATCCCCACAGGGTTCTCTCCCTGCCTGGAGCTGGCTGTTTTAGGAGACGTTTCCCAGTTCTCTCCTAATACGTTCATGCCCCACGGGGACTGTAGGAGTTAAGATCCAGGATTGGCTGCCGTTGTAAAGAGATTCCCCAACCCGATACATTGTCTTAAATAAGTCAGAGGTTTCTCTCTTTTGCAACCATCTGGATAGGCGGTCTCAGTCTGGCAGGGTGGTCCAGTGGTATCCAAGCCCCAGGCCCCTTTGCTCAAAGTGCAGCTTCTACCTCATTGTCAAGGGCGGTTGCAGCATTTCCTGTGGTCACAGCTACATTCCAGCCAGCAGGAGCAGGGCAACCCCTTGCCTTTGAGGGACCTTACGTGCAAGCTGCACTCATCTCTTCTGCTCAAATGCAGTTGGTTAGGAGACAGAATTACTGCAAGACTTGCAGGCAGCAGTTATCCTCAGGGCGAAATATAACCTCCCCTCCCAGAAGGTCAGACGCACAGAGTAGGGAGTATGGAGGCCAGTGGGTCACGAGGCAGCAGGGGCCTGAGGTGTGGGGGTCTCTAGTCCCCCGCACCTCCTGCCAGCCTTTGCACAGTTAAAGACCCCAAATGCTTTTTACTGATAAGCTAGATAAGACCATTGGTTTAACAACAATAGTATGAATCAAGGAAACTTATTTATTTTCAAATGAAATAAGGAGAAATCGGCTGAATAAAAGACAACATGCATTCTAGGTCACTCCTGCTTCCTCCAGCATCTTCCAAGGCCCCTCCCTGTGTCAGGAGCATGGCTCCCGTGACACCTCGCCCTGCAAATCTCCCAAGTCTTTTAATTTCACACTCCCTGCCCAACATCCTATGGAAATGCCTTCCTCCAGAGGTCCCCAGGGACACACAGGTGGCGACAGAACTCGGAAACACTGCACGCCCCTTCGAAGAGCTAAGGAGAGCAGTCAGGTGCAAGTGCTGGGGTGGCCTTTGTCGCTCTTGGTCTCTGTCCAAGCACGTGCAGGGTGAGCACTCTGCCGCGTGGGGTGCCCTGGCTGGCAGGGCCCTGAAGAACCCCGGCTGCATTCACTGGAGGACGCTTGGCAAACGCAAAGCATGATTGCAACTCTGTCAGAATAACCTTGTGGTTCCAGGTACCAAATATCTGTTGCTGGGAATTGAAAAGGGTTTTATTTTCTTTCTGAGAATCTGCCGTTCAGCTGGAAGGGACCTCATTAAGGAGTGTGTGGAGGAAGGGTGGGAATTCTCTTAGCGGAGTTACTGTCCGCGCCCCTCTAACACTCACCTCCGCAGGGTCCTGCACAGCGGGTGGGACTGCGCCATTGCACAGGTGTTTCACAGATGCTAGTGCTCAGGAGCGTTGGAAGCATGAAGACTTTCAACATAGACTTGCACCCAGGTCTCTCTGACTTGAAAAATTCACTTTTTGACCTCAGTGCTCCCTGAAATTCAAATTAAACCCTTTTTCAAGACTTAAACACCTTCAGCCCTGGCCAGTGTGGCTCGGTTGGTTGGAGCACCTTCCCCTAGGCTGAAAGATTGCAGGTCCAGCTCCCAGTCGGGGCACATACCCAGCTTGTGGGTTCGATCCCCGGTCGGGGTGCATAGGAGAAGGTAGCCGGACGATGTTTCTTTCTCTTCTTTCCTTTCCTCTAAAAAGCAATGCAAAAGTGTCCTCTGGTGAAGATTAAAAAAAGAAAGAAAGAAACATCTTCATACGCACCCTCTGCCCTGGGAAGTGAGGGACCGGGTTGCTATCTGTCCCCACCACATCTCAGGTAGAGGTCAGGCCTGGAGTTAGAAAAGGACCCCAATTTCTAACCCGAAATTCTTAGGCCAGATGTATGTTAAAATCAGTCATTAAAATTCAGAAATTTTCAGATTTTATAAAGGAATACTAATTACACAGTACCTGGTAGGGCTTCGGGTAGAAGGGAAGGAATGGACTTTCGAACCAAGCAAATCCACAGGCAGAGGAATCGTGATTAAATTACGTGCTTGTGGCTGTTCCCGAGCTACAGAATACGCCGTGGAATCATCAGCTTCAGCACGAGCGCACCAAGGACAAGTGGAGACTGTCTCCCTCCTT